>VUQH01069091.1:0-19964 GCA_015106775.1 Etroplus canarensis
AATCTACATTGCCAAGGGCAAATGAAAAGACTTTGATAAACTCTGGGAACCATATATAAATATGATGACAAATGAAAGTGTTAGATTTTTCTGAAATGATTTACGATCGCTGTAAAATGTAGCCCCCCATTTTCTTCCTTTGTTTTTGTTTTTATTTATTATTGTTTTATTTTTTATTTTTATTTATTTATTTTTATGATGCAAGGGTATGCAGTTTGTGTGTGTAGTGTTTATACGTATGTATGTGCATATGTTATGTGTTTGTGAAAAAATTTTGAAAAAGACAACATATTGGCAAAAAAAAAGAGGTTAGTCTAGTAGTGAGTCCACCTACAAAAACAGCCATTAGGGTGAATTATCCTCACCGTTAAAACCTATTCCTAGCTAATTTACCAAGTGCAAAAGGTTCATACAAGGGAGCTGCTATAACTAACATGCTTGATCTCCCACCTGACTGATACGGCTACCAGGTAGGGTGGGTGGTTGGGGGAAGCAGGGTAGACGTTGGAATTAACAGCAGTTAGAGAAGCTAGGTGAGTCCCTTGTAACCAGCTTAAATGTACTCCAGGATATCTGGCTGAGTAATACTCATCAGACCAGGAGACCGGACCATTTAAACGGAGAAGTGGAGAAGCACTAGTCTTGTATTGGGCTTGTGCTTTAAAACCGGGAACCTGACACCATCAGCGAGCAGCAGTATGGCTTCATGCTGAGAAAGAGTACAACAGATACAATGTTTGCTTTGACAGTGTTGATGGAGAAGTATAGAGAAGGTCAGAAGGAGTTGCACTGTTTCTTTCCCCCAAATGTTTAGTTTTGGTGTATTATTCTCATTTTATATTTATGATTTAAAATGTATTTATTTTAATAACTTGATTTCCTTTTATTACTTCTTCAGTTGTTATTCCAACAAATGTGTAGTAATAACTGATTGTGCTGAGAGAACTTTTCAAAACATTTCCTGTGGAATACCTTGTTTGTATTCATATTATTTATTTTTGGATTTACCTTGATGTTTATATTTACTACTTCTACTGCTACTTCTTTGATGGCATGGGGATGCATTAGTACCTTTGGTACTGGCAACTTGCACATCTGGAAAGTTACCATCAGTGCTGAAAGGTGTATACAGGTTTAAGATATGCTCCCCTCCAGGCAACATCTTGTATGTTTCAGCAAGACAATGTTAAACTGCATACTGCAGCTATTAGAACAGCATGGCTTCAGAGCAGAAGATTCTGGGGGCTGGACTGGCCTGTTTGCAGTCCAGACCTGTTGAGCATCTGGAATCCTATGTCAGACAAGAATCGGGTAACATTCTTCTCCCAAAGGTCCAGCAGAAGAGAACAGGATGCTACTCATTGCACTGTTTCATTTATATTCTCTCAGACCAGTCTCAATAAAACCAAGACCTATTTCTGTTATTCCTAAATATAATGCTGTGAAGTGAAAAGTTGTCAACATACATAAAGAGAGACATATCCTCGTCTTTGTACTAATAAAGATATGAAAGTGAAATACTTTTTTAGCGGTTTCCTGAGATTGATCTGTCAAAGCAAACACTTCCGTTAAAAGCTTTAGAAATAAAACAAAGCAGAAACATAACCAGCTCAACAACAACAACAACAACAACAAGATAAATAACAAGTCTATGAATAAAATTATTAATAAAAGTGCAGAGGATTATGTGGAGTAAAGTATTGATTGTTATGCTTTCACATTATTGTGAGACTTGCTTTTCCGGTTCAGAGGTCACCAGGAGCTGCTCCTGTGGACTGCGAGCGGGCGTTGTTATTACCAGGTCTGCCATTTTGATTACAAGTACTGCACGCAGTAGATGGTGTGAAGCGACTCGTTGGGTTACTGTTGTAGTACTTTAAATTAAGGCTACATTCTTGTAGGAAAAATGCTTTCCGCCGCCCAGTTACTTGACGAGTTGATGGGCCGAGACAGAAACTTGGCCCCAAACGAGAAGCGATCCAACGTCCGGTGGGACGACGAGAGCGTAAGTTAGCGCTTTAGCTATCGTTAGCCTGGCTAGTTTTGAAGGCCAGCATGTTATTAGATGTAAAGGTGTCTAAAATGGTGTTGTGTGTGAGGATAAATTAAGCAGTGTGTCTTAACTTAAAAATTTGTCGGTCATTAATTGGTAGAGCAAGCGGGCGTTTGGAGACAAGAGCCGTTTGAACACGCGTGTTAGCGAGATGAGCGCCTCAGATTGCTAATGCTAACGGGGGGACATTGGTTCACAATGACGTTTACCAGCTCCCCTTTCCCTTTTGATTTGTTGCCGGCGCTAATTGGACAAATAATTTGAGTTCATTACTCTAAACTTAACTGGTAGGCTGAGAAAGCGCCTATAGAGGCAGGCACCAAAGCACGCTTCACTGCACAGTGTGCCTTGTAATAAATAAAGCCATCTTTGAACTACATGTAGGTAGCCGTACACTCACATTCGCCTTTCCTGGGCTGCAAACAGTATTTTTATTGCACACAGTTAATTGATATTTGATCAGAGGCCTGTATTAATCCCTGGGTGAAATTAGAGATAGAAAATAAGGATAAAAAGAAAAAAATATGTAAATTCTGTGCAAGAAAGTGCAATATGTAGAGTAGCAAATAGAGAGAGAGGGGAAAATGAAGATGTATGAACCTATATGAAAAAAGTGAAATCTGCCACATAAACACTCGAAGTTAAGGCAGTATTGTACACATTGTATGTAAGATATGGCCATGAGATAAACAGTCCAGGTGTTAAAGTGAGGAGTTGTCAAGTTTGATGGCTACAGGTAGGAGCAAGTCTGTTGCTGACTGTGCTTCTTTGCCTATCCAGCATATCATGGTGAGGGATTGTGTGTATGTCCATGCCAGTATAATTCTGCCACCAGTTTTTCTCTCTCTATATATATATTGTAAGATTGAAATATGCTCTTTCTCTCCGTTGTTTTTGTTGGATGTGCTGTGTAGTTGTCCAGTCTAGGGGTTATTTTTGTATTGTTTTCTGTTATTCTCTTGTTGCTCGCAACAGTAAAAGAGCGTATTAGTTTTATGTTTGCTTGGGTATATTTGTACCACTGCCAGTCTCACTTTCTTCTTGTTAAAGTTATGTGTTGTCACTTTGTCCAATGTAACTAACACTCAAGGAGCAATTTAAATAATACTGATTAAAATGTTTGTCTTAATTAAGGTCTGTCGGTACTACCTGTGTGGCTTCTGCCCAGCTGAGCTATTTACAAACACACGCTCTGACTTGGGTAAGTTGGGAACTTTGAAGATGCATAAATAAAGATGTTTTAATCCAATAATTGTTGTCAGTTTTGATGCGTATTCCTAAAGTTACTATATCTGGATAAACCCCTTGAAATTTATCAGTTTATTTCAAAGATGCCCTGACAAACAGCTCTTGGGGTATCATTTTTTAAAAATGTTTTCTTTTTGGATTTTGCAGGTCCTTGTGAGAAAATTCATGATGAAAATCTTCGAAAAATGTAAGTTCTAACTGTTGTTTGAGAAGGATTCTTTCTGTACTGATATTTTCACTTAAACATTTCTGTGTCATTATATACAGGTATGAGAAAAGCTCTCGCTTCATGAAAGAGGGCTATGAGCGAGACTTTCTGCGCTACCTACAGTCGCTTCTGGCAGAAGTGGAACGGCGGATTCGCAGAGGGCATGCCCGCCTTGCACTTTCGCAGGCTCAGCAAAATGCAGGGGTTTGTGCTTGATTTGTTTATTCTTGGACATTATTTCTCAAAATCCTCTGCTCATCTTTCTGTAATCTAAGACCATAGTACAAGTAATGAATCTGAAAGGTAATGACATTCCTAGTACGTTTCTTCATTTTGCAGGGTCCCGGTCCATCAGGAAAGAATGAGGAGAAGATTCAGGTTTTAACAGAGAAGATTGAAGACCTGGTTGTGCAGGTTTGCAAGAAATTTGTAAATTAATAGTTTTTTGGTAAAATTGAAACACTCAGACAAGCTCATTCTGAAGTGATGATGTTATGTTTTCTGTATTTGCGAGTACGCGAGACTTTGTTTGCTGATGTCCATGTACCCTACAGCTTGTTGTGACTGCATGGCTGCTATGCTTTTAAGGGCACCAACTTCGTGTGCATTGACTTAAGTCAATGTTGAAAGTAGTTTAACAGAAACAGCTATGGACTGGATGTGTCTACAGCTGCTCATGTTTATGTCCACTAGGAAGTGTAATCCTGATGTTAATATTTTGGGAGTCCCTTTTCCTGATTGCATCACAGATCAAGTCATATAAGAGAACTTTTGAAATGACATTGTTATTACACACCTCACAAGTGGAGTTGTCATGAAATTGCAACGTGATGCGTTTGCTTTTACTCAGATTGAGGAATTGGGCTCAGAAGGCCGAGTGGAGGAGGCCCAGGGAATGATGAAGCTGGTGGAGCAGCTGAAGGAGGAGAGGGAGCTGCTCAGCTCCACCCCATCGGTGAGTCATCTAACCCCAGGCTAATCGGCCTACACACACAAGACAGAAGGTTTTGCTCATGTAATGCTGTCTGTCACCAAATATAACTTGAATTCTATGACACAGACAAATGATTAAATTCAACTTTAGTCGGCACTTTAAGTTTTAATTTTTCACTGAAGCTGACAGTAAGCATACTGGTTTTCTGTAAGCACCCTTTAAGTAAAATCTGTGCAAACTGGGCAACCAGCTATGATGTGAGTCTGAAATGTTTCCTATGTAACTTGAAACTTAATCTTGTAACCTATTTTCTTTCAATCCAGACCATTGAGAGCTTTGCAGCCCAGGAGAAACAGATGGAAGTGTGTGAAGTGTGTGGGGCCTTTCTCATTGTGGGTGATGCACAGTCCCGAGTGGACGACCACTTGATGGGCAAGCAACACATGGGCTACGCCAAGATCAAATCCACTGTAGAGGAGCTCAAGGTAACTGCGTTATGTCATGTATTTGTCATACATTTGTTTCTAACTTTTTCCACAGGATTTTTGAACTAGACCATGTTTGATATGGGCATGTTTATGTCAGACATTATACTGTATGTAATATTTTGTTTTGTTTTATTTCAGGAAAAACTGCGTCGTCGCTCCGAAGACCCCCAGGGTGAAAACCCAGCCCTCAAAAGAGACAAAGAAGACCGTGAGCGGGAGAGGGAGGAAAGGGAGAAAAAGCGCAAAGAGGGAGAAGAGAAGGAGCGGGAAAAGGAGCGGGAGAAGGAAAGGGAACGAGAGCGGGAGCGTGAGAGGGAGAGAGAGAGAGACAGAGAAAGAGAGAGAGAACGGGAGCGAGAGAGAGACAAGGAGAGGGACAGGAGGGCACGTCGAAGCCACTCTGGCAGCCGCCACTCGAGCCGAGCATCAGACAGAAAACGGAGCCGATCCCGTGATCGCCGGAGGTCAAGGAGCAGAGACAAGGATAGGGAGAGGGAACGCAAACGCAGCAGGTGTGACTGAATGTTGAATTTTCCTTCATAAACTTTTTTCATTAGAAAAAAATGTAATCTGGTGACTGTGAAAATTTGATCTACATGTTAAAATATGACTGTAAAACACTTGTTTCTTTTTTAATGAAAGTAATTTTTCTCTTGTGACATAATAGCTTATTCTTTCTCTTTTGGTAGGAGCCGAGACAGGGAGAGGAGGCGTAGCCGTGAGCGCTCTGACAGAAAACGTCGGTCCCGCAGTCGGGACAGGAGGCGGTCGCGCAGCTCAGAGCGTAAATCTCACCGTCATCGCAGTCGTAGCCGCAGCAAGGACAGGGACCGTGAAAAGGAGAAAGACAGAGAGCGGTCATCAAAAGACAAAGGTATACACTAATTGGTTATCACTTGTTTGTTGCTTCGTCATCAGTTGTTGTCACACAGTAGCTTGCAAACACAATATATCAAAAATGGCTTAAGGGAATTTCTTCAACTTTGGCAGAAAAGTCTACTTAGAATTGGGGATGAACTAGATGTGAGAAGTATATCATTTTAAAATGTATTAATATTACTTAAAAAGAGATGAAGAAATAGACATTATTGTTTATATCAATAGTAAAATTTAATCTTACTTTATAGTGTAAAGGGGTTTTTTCAGTAAAGCTGTGCTTACTGTGTATGAGGCTCTTTTCTTACTGCACTCCAATTTGCACTGCCAACATGTAGTTTATGTCAAGATATAAATTAACTAAATGTTAAAATGGCAACAGATGAAATTTTAACTTAGGATCGACAGTTCCAGCAAAAATTCTATATATTATTAACATGCACATGCTTTCAAATATCTGCGCACAGTTGTGGCAGTGTTGTGATATGCAAGCTTGACCCAGCAGCATCTGCACTGGAGCTTATTTCTGCTTATTTTTCCCAACTTTCTGATGTCAGTTGTGGCTTCACGTCTTTTTTTTTTCTGTGTGAAGCATTCACGTTTTAGAAACTGAAGCCTCTGTGCTGTAACATCCACATTTCTAACATGATTTGAGCAGTATCTGTTTAGTCATACCTTCCTAAAATTTATTAAATACCATCATATAGCTTAAACTTTGTGTTTACAAAGTAATTAATGAACAAATCAAAAATAAAACACAAGATGAGCTACTGGTGAGACTAATCTTTGTGGCTATGTTTGCCCCTTGCAAATGTCCATATTGGAGGTTGTAAATACAAAAATGGAATGTGTACATTAGTAAAATCAGCAATTTTTTTAAATCTAGAAAATAAATGGTTGCCTGCATCAGAATGAACATACACACACTCCACTGGAGCACTGCATTGCCATATTCACTACAGGTGTCTAGAAGCTGACCTACAAGGAACGATGGCCCTGCTAACATTAGCCACACTCTGACTGATGTCTACTGTTTAAATAGTTGATTAGTCCAAATTTTAATTGTCATTGACGTTTTAGGAAGTTAGTATTTAAGGACAACATTACCTCCTTCCATAGATTCTTGCTGAATTACGCTTGTTGCTGCTACACACACTGAAGAGATTATGTATTGGTGGTGATGGCAGACTGAAAATTTGAAGAGTTGAACTAAAGCACATGACCACAGTACAGCAACTTTATAGCAGTTCAGTAGTAAGAAAATTTCCTTCTTTCAGCTGCCCCCTTTAGGGGTCACCACAGGGGATCATTGGTCTCATCTTACCCTATCCCTTGCATCCTGTTCTGTCACACCAACCCTCTGCATGTCCTCCTTCCCCACATCCCTAAACCTTCTCTGTGATCCTCTCATTTTCCTCTGGACTGACAGCTTCAATTTCATCAGCCTCCCCTCTCTTAATCTGCACAGAAAAGGAAGTAAAATGCAGTAACACCGGCCAGTCAAGTTATACAATAATATTGCGTTTGAATATTGTGTTTGAAAATAATTATTATTTTCAAACACATAATATGCTGTCCAACCATGTTAGAAATGTAGAATTGTCTGTTCTGTATCTTTTGGGACTATGTAGGCAGTAGGTGTGATATGTACTTTCTCCTTTTGTCTATTTAGGATAGTTCTCCAAAAATGAGAGGTGGTAGTGTTACTAATATGTAATGTATGTAATATTGTTTAGACCGTAAGGGGACAGAAGAGAGAAGCAGCTCTAAGAAAGACAAGCTCTCTGACGGTGATGCAGCTGCCATCAAGGCTTCTTCAGAAGTGGAACCGATGCAGACAGAGGCAGCTGCCTCCTCCCCTCTGCTTAACGGCCAGCAAGAGCTCCTCCATTCTGAAGGTGACACTCAGTCCAATTAAAACTGATCTGATAGGACCTCAGATCAGGCTCAGGTAAGTGCGTCCTCCTCCTCACCCCTCCCCTGGCTCTCAACCCAACCCTCCACCCTCCCCTTTCACGTCCCCCACCTCTCCCATCCCCCCCTTACCCACCCTCTCACCCCTCCTTTCCCTCCCTGTTTATGTTCAGTTCAATGCCTATGATTTTGTCTTATGTACTATATGCAAATATCTTTATCCTGTTTTTGAATAGTGCATCATAAGTATGCACTGAAGATGAAGGACTAGGCCCGATGAATGAGAAGAAGGTAGAAAACATTCACACAAAGCCAAGAGGGAAAGGCCAGTGTAGTCCTGAGCAAACATGCCCAGAGGTACCCCTCGTTTTGTATCGGTTTTTGATCCTTACAGATGTATATTTGTCTTTGTAGACAAAATGGCAGAAAAAATTAACTTCTCCAATAAAATTTTCCTGCCTGTTTTACCTGTTTTTATTTATTTTTAATTTTTTACTTTGACATAGGAATTGCTATTTGTTGATGTGACATTCCATATAGGGAGGAAATTCAGTCACTGTGTGTCTACATGTTTTTAAAAAAATACCTTGGAGATTTCTCCTACTCATATGTAAACACACAGACAAAAGGTTTACGTCACAAAAAAGCTATTTACTTTGCCATAATTATAACTCAATTGCCATGGATTTGTTGTCCAGCGTACTGTGCCTGATGATGCCATGCAGTGTGTGTTTGGGGGGTGTTAAAGCACCGGGGGCCTAACGTAACCTAACTAACTGGAGGGTAGGGTTTATCGAATGAATTGCAGCTGACTTCCATACCTCACACAGCGTTGGTGTTGTGAGCGAGACCACATGAGAAAAGGGCAAATTAAAAATCATGGATACTCTCTGACTGTCAAACTGTGCAGGTACTCACCCCAGGTACTCCTTTCTCTACCCACATCCATTTCTGAATGCTGTTGCCTGTCAGAAAAGAAATTGTGTAATTTTGCAGAACATGAACTTGAAAGCTTGATTGTGTACATATATTTGCTTAATTGTGTTTTCTTTGTTTTTCTATTTGTTAACTTTGGAACATGTTTGGGGAAAATGTTTGATAGGATTGTCAGACACACAGATGCACAGCCTCCTTGATATTCCTTTGCCAACAGCGGAAATCGTCACTGATGTGTATATTTTTCCACGGTGCGTTGTTTGGCTGTTTTAATGTAAAATTTGTACAGGTGGAGTGTAGTTGCATTTTTAATTTTAAGTGGAAATCAAGTGTGCAATTAAAACATCAAGTGCATTTTCACTTTGGCAAAGCAAATATAGTTTTGACACTCATTTCAGGTTTAGACTTAAGGTAGCTCTTTTGGAGTTTATTTAAGATGCAAAGTTGTGCAAAATGTAGAGAAAACTATTTAGAAGATATCAGGACATTTTGGACAAATGCAGTCAAGACTTCAAGTGTCTGTTGTGATAGTAAATGGATAGTTTTGTGCATTTTAGCAGTGTCTCTTGAGGGATATTTTTACCTAGTACATGACTGTGAATTGTACTGTTTGAGTGGCAGCAGTCGTTGCTACAAGCACATGTTGTGGAACCCTGGCTAACATTGCATTTTGTGGACGTTTTTTTTGCTCAACAGGGGAAGCTGGAATATCTGGTTGAGGAAGAAGTTGAAGAGCGCACCCATCCTTACCCTGAACCTGACACTTCGCTGCTTAAAAACAAGGTGAACCACAAATGTGTAGTGGCTTATTTAAAAACATGAAAATAAATTAAACATGTACATGAGAGAGAGGACAAAATACATTGGATTTTTCTTGTTCCATTACTTGTCTATCTTTTGGCTGGAAAAAGGTAGTTGTGGTTCATCTGTTTCTCTGATTATTTTTTTTTTTTTTTTATAATTGGTCTAGATGTCAGCTAGGCATCACTTAACCTACCAAACTTAGAGAAGTTCTTTATGGATTTTTGTTTTGTTATTTTGAAAATCTTTACACATCCTCCATGTTTCTTGGCATTTAGTGAAACTGAAATAAAAAAGTGCTTGTGGTTTGTATTGATTTTGTCAGGTTTTACTTCACTTCCTGACCTCCTTTTTTAAGTCAGTTGAAGCGTATGTACAGTGTTAGACCTTTGACAGGGAGTGTCTTCTTTTCTCCTCTACTTTGAGCTCATTTTGATCGCTCTTGTCCCATAACTGTAAAATATTCTGATTTAATTTTGATCAATTTTGGAGACTGAAGAGTTGTTTCATTTTTGCCTTGCTTTTATTGTCCATGTTGTATCATGACGAATAAAAAGTAAAACCTCTAGCATTGTGTTTTTCCATCATTGGGACTATTTACAAGAACATGTCTTTGTTTGAAGCAAAACTAATTAAGTCTTATGAATGGGAAGTTAATAGTTAATAAAATTGAGCCATCTGGCCTTAAATGAATGCAGATATTAGCCTGACAAAGTTTGCTTGAATCAGTACTCAACTTCCCAAAGGTTACAGTTTATCCAGCACTCATTAAAGGAGTATGCTGTGATAGTTTTCCTGCTAAAATCATAGAAGCAAGTTTTGCTGTTAACAACTTTACTGAGAAGACTTAAAAGAGAATGTATGAAGCCCTGTCTCTTTACTCAGTGAAGTAAATCTGAGAAGCCAGTGACCCTGCTACTTTAAACTGGTCCATTTAGCTTGTGTTGACATATTTGTCAGTGTGATTAAGGAATAACATTTACAGTTGCATAAATTTTCTTTCTGCCTGCCCTGTGTTAATAGCAAACACTGAACTGAGTAGAAAATAAATGGCTTCCTCAGGATGAAACATTTCTTGCCATTTAACAGTGTATTAATCTGTTAGCTTATTTTGAAATTAAACTACTCATAATGTAATAATGTCTACAATGAGTCTGATTTTGTTGGTTGTTGAAGCAGCACTACCCACTTTTTAAATGCTTGTGTGAGAAGATGGATTTTTGTACTGTCTATGCAAAATCAGAGCTGCAAACTGTCATGCAGCATTTCTAAGATCCGCTGGTGTATCGTATTCTCATCTTGCTCTGCAATAAACTGCCCACATCGTAGAAGGTCCAGTAACTCTGCACACATTAAAATCAAAAATTGCCCCTCCAGATACCCTTTAGATCTTGTTCGTCAGCCTTTGTAATCAATAGGGAACAGCCAGTAGACGCATTCTGATACTGCCGACTCAGCAAGCAAGACAGATGCTAATAGTGAACTGTATCCTGGCCAGAAGCCACCTTTCTGGAATGACAAAAAAAGCAATTCAAAACTTGCGCATTTTTGCTTGTCAAAGAGATGAGGATAAACAAAATACTACCTTCACAAAAATTAACTTCATTTATGCTTATCGCATTTTCATCCAAACCATTAGGATATGGTTGGTCTTAATACTAAAGTAGAATTACTAGGACACCAACACAAATGCAATGCGTTTACCTGAGTTCTTGTTGTGCAAATAAAAAGATTTCACTCATTACCACATAAGTAGTAATGTGAAAAAGAAAGTACACTTTAACTTTTAAGGACATAAAAATGATCTAGTCCTTAGCACATCTTAAGTAACTTGAGATGAAAAGTGATACTTGAAATATTACACAATGTTGTTATTTAACAAAAACTAGGCCAAAATGCAGAAGCAGTGTGTGAAGAGTTAAATACACCCTTACTACTTCCATAGAATTTAAAAGGGTAAGGATCAGCCCACTACTAATCAAATGCACTTGATCTAGTGATCATCAGTGAGTGTGACCGTCTCTATAAAAGCAGGAGTTTAGCAGTGACCTTACAGAAGCAATTCTTACTATCTGTACATTTGGGGAGGGTTGTAAGGCCATTTTCAAATAATTTGAAGTCCATCATTCTGAGGATGATTATTGCCTCTGTTTTGATGTGGAAAATGTTCAAGACGGTTGCTATTCCTCACATTAGTGGACATCCCAGCAAAATCACCCCAAAGTCATACTGCAATACTCAGCTTAATACCAAAAAACTGAAGAGCTACATCTCAGACTCTGCAGGCCTCAGTCAGCATTGCTAAATGTTAAAATACATGACAGTGTACTTAGAAAAAGAATAAACAAGTGTATCTTGTTTGGAAGGATTGCCAGGACAAAAACTCGTCTTTCTAAAAAGAACAGGGCAGCATGACTGCAAAGTTGCATCTGAACAAACCAACAAGATTTTTGGAATAATGTCCTCTGGATGGATGAGACCAAAGTGGAGATGTTTGGCTATAATGCACAGCACCACATTTGGCAAAAACCAAATACACCATATCAGCACAAACACCTCATACCAACTATTAAGCATGATGGTGCTGGAGTCATGATCTAGGCTTGTTTTGCAGTCACAGGACCTGGGCGCATTGCAGTCATTGCGCCGACCATGAACTCCTCCTTACACCAAAGTAGAAGTTGATTATGAGGTCATCTGTCCAACAGGTAAAGCTGGGCCTTAATTGGATCATGCAGCAGGATGGTGATCCCAAGCATGCCAGCTAATCTACAACAGCATGGCTGAAAAAGGAAAAAAAATCAAGGTGTTGCAATGAACAAAACAACGCTGTAAAGAAGTGCAGGCCAAATTTCCTGCACCACTTTCTGAAAGACTAATAAAGTCAGACATAAAACAGTTACTTCAAGTCTTTGTTGCTAAAGGTGGTTCTACAAACTATCGAATCATGAGGTGTACTGAGTTTTTCACACTTTGCTTCTCCATTTTGCCTTACTTTTTTGTTAAATATTGATACAGTGAAATCTTGCAGTGTGTGATTTTACACTTCAGGTTGTAGACCTGCTAAGGACCAGATCATTTTTTAAAGATGTCTGGATATATAAAACCTTAAAGAGTGAAAGAGGGCGTGCTTTCTTTTTCATATTATCCCTGTCCATGTATCAGACCTGTTTTGCATGAAACTGACCTTTCCAAACCAGGTGCATGTGGAGAAAGTTGGCAGGGGTTTGTCACAGTTCATTTGAGTATAATTTCTGCCTACAGGACGCCTAGGTCAGTGTGCAGCCAGGGCATATTACCCACAACCTGCAGATTCACCACAGATTGGACTCAAGCCAAGAGAAGAAATGTCAAAAATGCATTTAAATGCTTGTTATACCAGCTGCTGTTAAAAAAAACAAACTATGTCACAGATTAGCATCAGGTCAAAGCAAAAACAATATTCACAAGCAACAAAGAAATCCTTTATTAACCTCGTTTCTAACACAAGGGTAATAAGGGTTAGCAAAATGTCCTCCCGCCATTGATTAAATCCATAAAAGTAATCTCTGTTCATCAAAATTACATATTTATCCACAATGAAAATAATTAATTGCAGTGCCTTAGATGTAACTGTACATCTCTGCCTCATTTAGTATATGCAGGACTATTACTATGCAAATTAGTTATTGCCTCACCCCTCCCTTACTTTCCTTGCAGCCTGCCTCCCCCTTTCTCTGCATCTGTGAGTGCCAGTGTCTCACGAGTTCTCTTCCTTCGTTGATGGAGAGGAAAACCCAGAGCTTAATTTGTAAATTCGGAGAGAGCTGGCGCAGGGTGGAGGGAAAGTCACAGGAATGCACCGAAAAGTCTGCACTGCTTAGATCACATTGGACAAGACCTAGTTGCTAGTTTCTTAAAACTTAACTGTCACTACAAACAAAAACGCTGACATGTATTTACTCTTGTTGGAAAGCGCCTACATGATAAATTTTCAACTTTACCTGACTCCTCTCCACCCTGCATGTCTGTATCACTGTGTAAAACACAGAGCAGAGGAGATATAATCACACAGAGTGAAACAGCGAGCAGAGGAGATCAGCCAAAATTAAAATTAAAATCAAATTCCACTCAGATAGCATAGTCTCACTGGCCACTTTATTAGGTACACTATTTCAGTTGCTCAACAATGCAAATATTAAATCAGCCATTCATATGGCATTAACTCAGTGCATTTAGGCACGTAGACATGATCAAAAAATAACTTGCTGAAGTTCAAAGCAAACATCAGAATGGGGGAGAAAGGTGATTAAGTGACTTTGAATGTGACATGGTTGTTAGTGCCAGATGGGTTGATATGACTAGTTTAGAAAATGCTGATAAAAGAGAAACTATCCAGTGAATGGCAGTTCTCTGGATAAAAATGCCTTGTTGATGCCAGAGACTTTGAATTGATATGAATGCAAGTGAAACTCAAATAACCACTTGTTAGAAGCAATGTATTCAGAAGTGCATCAGTGAACACACAACATGTCAAACTTTGAAGAAGATGGGCTACACCAGCAGGGGGCCACACCAGGTGCCTTTCCAGTCCGCTAAGGACAGGAAACTGAATACAGTTTGCATGGGCTCACTAAAATTGGACAACAGAAGACTGAAAAAATGTTGCCTGCTCTCAGAAGTCTTGATTTCTCCTGCAGCATTTCATTGGCAAGGTCAGAATTTAGTGTAAACAGCATGAAAGCATGGATCCATTCTCCCTTTTTTCAGTGTTTTAGTCTGGTGGTGGTGTAATGGAATGAGGGCACATTTGGCACATTTTGGGACCCTTAGTACTAGTTGAGCATCAGTTAAACCCCACAGCCCACCTGAGTATTCTTCATGTCCATCCCATCATGACCTCAGTGTACCCATCTTCTGATATCCACTTTCAGTTGGATAACACACCATGACTCAAAGTTCAAATCATTTCAAACTGGATTTTTTTGACATGACAATTGCACTCAAATAGCCTCCATAGTCAGTGTCAATCTGACAGAACACCTCTGGAATGTGATGGAACAGTAGATGTTGTCATGTTAGTATGAACAAAAGTCTCTGAAGAATGTTTTCAGTACCTTGTTGAATCTGTGCCATGAAGAATTAAAGCAGTTCTGAAGGCAAAAGGGGGCCCAGCCAAGTACTAGTAAGATGTACCTACTGAAGTGGCCAGTGAGTGTAAGTTTCTGATGTTACCCTCATTCTTGTTCTGTTACTAGTAGCGAGTTGGTCCCACCAAATAAGTTAATTGAATTAGTTCTGGAGATTTTTATGTGTGAAACCCTCATTCACTGGATCTGTGTTCATGAGTTTCTTGTTTCAATTCTAAGGTAAAAATGCTAAGCCATGAATTTGACTGCTTGATTTTCACTGGTGGGGGTCTTTAACTATTGGTTGCAAATATTAACTTTATCTGTCATAAAGTGACCAGTTTACTTTAGCAGGAGAGCAGTTGTAACAGACATTTAAAAAAAATGAGCTGATCAGCTGTGTCCTCATTTGCTTCGAGGGAAAATTGTGGTTGTGCACTGTTCAAGGTTATTTTGTATGATTTCTCATGGTTAAGAGCCTATTTGTTTAACCTCATACAGTAATTCCCATCGTTAGAGGGGAAAATAACAGTTTTAAGTTAGTGCTTGAAAGCCCACATGCAAATTATCAATCAATTACACATAACCATGCCCGATTTTTCATTTGAACTGCCCCAGCTGTGACCTCTGCTTCTTTGTCTTATGTGACTGCTCAGCTCCACTCTGCTGTGCTGTCTGAGCCTTCTGGCCCTGGATTAGTCACCTGTCTCTGAAAACCAAAGAAGCAGGTGGCCTTCATGTGGTTTGCTGACTTCTGGGGTTAGAGCAGGAATATAAAACAATGACCCCATGGATGGGAAATCCTGTTTTTAGAGTCAAGCACATTGCTCATTAAAGGATATATACTGACATAAGGCAGCAACTGATATGCATGATTAAGGCTGTTGATTATGCAGGTGAAGGTGATGAAGTGAGTGTCTGAAGACTGTGCTGTGCAACTTTGAAACTTTACTGCCGCAATAATCTTTTGCCATACTGAACAGCAGGAGGCAGTATTTACCTTTTTTGAATGACTTAAACTGCAAAATGTGTGAGGAAGTAGCCTCACAGCATTGCAGATACAGTATTATATCAGACATGTTGTGTCTTTAATGCATCCATGCATCCACATTCATACAGGAGCAGGGAGGAACACTGAGAATAGTAACTTCTTTGAAACAGTGTCACACTGAGGAAGCGTTACCATCCCACTCTCTGCAACACACAATCTGCATCATTAGCAAAGCAGTATTTCCCCAGGGTAAGAGTCGCAGTTAGAGGAAAAACAGAGGGAAGCAACAACAGGAAGATAGTGAGCTGAAAAGACAGGGGAAATGGAAAAAGTGACAGAGCAGGAAACAAGGGGAGAGATGGAGGGAGTCAGCCTGGTGTGCTGCCAAATAACCTGGTTAAAAAAGAATAATGGAGATAGATTGTCTACTCCTTTCTCTACTTTTACACTCTTTTACGTACACACATTGTCAATCTGAAGTGAAGGTCAAGGGAGAAAGCAGCACAGAGATTACGCAGCAGAGTAGGCAATTCATCAGCGCTGTTGGCATGCTGTCTGATTAATAATCGAAACTCCAACACACGCTCATAGCTTATGTCAGCTGTCAGTCATGTTCTGAGGACTGAGTATAATTTCTCCCTTAAGACATCTGTCATTTGTGCTGAACTAATGCCAATTGCATACTTCTTTCACATGTGTGGCACCAATAATCTGGAAAGAGTATAGTAATACTCTGTGTAAACTGTGACAGTATTTGCTGGCTGGATTTAACAATTCACTGTCCTGTGCAGCAGCCAGACTTGCCACCACCATTGAATAGTGTGCAGCAAAACACTGCAGCAGTGTTAGATTTTTGAGCTACCTGGCTTTCCTTAAGGCATACTCTATACTTCCCTTTCGGCCAACTCCTCTTGTGTGAGGATTTTGATTGTGTTATACAGTAAAGATTTATTGTATTTTGGAAAAATTGTCATGCATCTTTAAAAAAAAGAATGCAGTTGTTTAAATAAATCCTGGCTCCTGCCTCATGCTGCAATGTTACATACTATACTATATGGAAAAATGTCTTGGGTCACACTTCCTAATAACTGTATTTTGGTGTTTCTTCAGTCCCATTGCCACAGGTGTATAAATCAAGCAACTAGCCATTTAGTCAGCCTTTGCAAATACTTGTGAAGGAATGGGTCGTTCTAAAGAGCTGACTGAATTAGAGTGTGGTATTGCAACTGGATGTCACTGTTACAATGCCACTGTTGCAAGTCAATCTGAGAAATTTCTTCCCTCCTACATATTCCACCATCAGTGGTATTATGGAAAAGTGGGAGCATTTAGGAACCAGTGTCCCCGGTAGCGTAGTGGTTTGTGCATTTGCCCTTGTTTGATCTCACCAGGGGAGGTTGCATCAGGAAGGGCATCTGGCGTAAAACCTCTGCCAAATTACCAATGCGGATTAATCCCTTACAAGGGAGCAGCAAAAAGGTACATTTGGAAGCATATAGGAACCACAGCCATTATGTGGCAAACCACAGAGCCAAATGCTGAGGTACATAGTGCAGCAGTTGCTCTGCTGACTCAATAACTGCAGAGTTCCGAACATCCTCTGGTATTAACATCAGTGCACTAGGAGTTTCGTGGAATGAGTTTCTATCACCAAACAGCTACATGCAAGCCTCAGATCATGCACAGTGCCAGGTGTCAGATGGAGTGATGTAAAGCATGCTGCAACTGGACTCTGGAGTGGTGGAAATGTGTTCTGTAGAGTGATGAATCACATAGTCTGGCAGTCTGATGGACGAGTTTAGGTTTGCTGAATGCCAGGAGCACATTACCTGGATGACTGCATTGTGCCAACTATAAAGTTTGGTGGGGGAGGAATAAAATGCTCTGGGGTTGTTTTTCTGGGGTTGGCCTGGACCGTTAGTTCCAGTGAAGGCAAATCTTCATGCTTCAGCTAACCAAGAAATTTTGGACAATCTATGCTTCTGACTTTGTGGGAACAGTTTAGGGAAGACCTTTTTCTGTTGTAGCATGATTGTGCCCCAGTGCACAAAGCAAAGTCCATAAAGGCATGGTTGGATGAGGTTGGTATGGAAGAACTGGCCAGCACAGAGCTGTGACCTCTGGTTGAGTGGGCAAAAAGTCCCACAGACATCCTCCAAAAAACCTTTCTAGAAGAGTGGAAGCTGTTATAGATGTGGGGGGGCAACTCCACATTAATGCTTATGGTTTTAGAATAAGATGTCATGAAAACTCCTGTAGGTTTAATGATTAGTTGGCCCAATACTTTTGTCTAGTATTGTACATAGTGTATACACACAAATGATCGTAACAAGAAACATAATTGTTTTGCCAGCATGGACCCACACATTCTGTGTTTTAGTTCATACCCTGCATTGTAAAGGTTAGATAAGCCTCAAAACTACTGCAGATTTGAGTCATCGCTTCTCTAACAGTATCAGTGGTTTTACAAGATTGCATTACTGTTCTTACATGTTGCATTCCATTGTACAGAAACTTCTGTTATTCTGTTTATTTAAACTGGCTGTGTTTTTTGGGTTAAGAATACAGAATTTTTCCTGCACATTTAAAATCAAAAATTTTATTAAGAGTAATGGAGCTGGAGTGCATCACGCCTAGTGTTTGCGCTGCACTCCATCTTTTTCCTTCCTTCAGCAGATGGCTCCACCACAGGAATGGGCTCCAAATCGTCAAGTAACAGCCCAGCAGCTTTCTTTTTGTATTTCTTTCTATCTTTTCCTTCGTGTTCTCTCTTTTTTCTTTTTTTTAATCTGTTTTTTTCCTGCAGTGTTTGCAGTTCTGGCCATCGATGAGCCCCCCAGAGCCAGGGTGGCAGCCAGTGAGCGTTTTCAGGCCTTCCACCTGAGCATCAAAGTCCTTCTGTGGGTGATGGAGTGAGGATAAGCTGCCCCCCTGTGCTGTCTCCTCATCTGAAATCTGCACAGAGGATGATACAAGAAAACTAAAGGAGGAAAAAATGTTTCTATAGAATGACATGACAAGAATGGGAGCGTGGATGGAAAAATACAGAGTGAAGGTGATAAAGTCTGAAAATCAGTAGGTTCTCACCAAACGTAGCCAAAAACAAACTGCTGATATATTAAATGAATATAAACGTCAGTAATAGAAAAAGAAAAAGCAGGTAGGGTATGCAAAAAATAACATGAAAGCTTTAGTTTCAGACTATTTTGGGGTAAATTGCTGCATCTGATAGGCAGGTGAAATCACCTTATCCTTGTGAAGAACACATTCACTGACACATGTGAGATTCAGGGCAAGATCAAATCCTCCCCCTGGTGTAACCTTGTCTCCATGGCAACGGCTCAAGTGACCTTGCCTAATTTGTACCATAACAACCGACAGTCACGGAAATATGCACCAGGTGAAATGAAAATAATTCTGCACACGGAGCTACCTGCCTCTGTGTCTCCTCACACAGCCAGCTGGGCAGATAAATTACCACCAAAGTCTGTCTGACTGATGCAAAAACAATGAAAGGAGCATCACTGGAAGAGACTGTTGTTTTCATTCATGTGAAGCCAAAGGCGACAAAGGTGAACAAACAAATGTACGCTTCAATTCTGCATGATCAACAAGGGTAACTTTTAGCACTTTGATGAGCTGCAGCATAATTCGAAGACCATTAGCGTCCCCTGTGTTTAGTTATTGATCTCAGACTGTGGCACCCAGAGCTTTTTCATTACTAGTTGAATCCATGATGTTCTTATTTTAATCTTTGTCAGTCACTACTGATCATTGTCCTCATGGTTTATTGGTTTTTACTTGTTCATTTCTTGTTGATTGTCGTTCATTCTGTTTCCATCAGTATGGTTGCAACATTGATCTTATGTGTCACAGATCTCAATGTGCTTTAAATGTTTTTATTGTTCAAAAGGTAATTTTTGGAAACTTTCATTACATGTCAGTTGTCCTTGATTGAAAATACACTGACCAGCTCCTCTCCAGGGGGGCAGCTGTGGTCCAGGAGGTTAAGCAGGCTGTCTTCTAGTTGGAAGATTAGTGGTTAGACTCCCTGGTCCTTCAGTCCATGTGCTGAAGTGTCCTGGGGCAAGCCACTGAACCCCAAATTGCTTCTGTTGCAACTATCAGAATGTGAACGTGTGATATATATATATATATATATATATATATATATATATATATATATCAAGAAGTCCTACCAGTGGTTGAACAAAGCTGGACTGAAAGACAGCACAGAGGCATTAATCATGGCAGCACAGGAACAAGCTCTGAGCACAAGATCCATAGAGGCTGGGGTCTATCACACCAGGCAAGACCCCAGGTGCAGGCTGTGTAAAGATGCCCCTGAGACAATCCAGCACATAACAGCAGGGTGCAAGATGCTAGCAGGCAGGGTATACATGGAAC
>VUQH01069093.1:0-13399 GCA_015106775.1 Etroplus canarensis
GCATTTCATTGCTATGCTGATGATCTACAGCTGTATTTACCTGTGTTCCCAAACAACAGTGGTGCTCTTCAGTCCCTAACGGACTGCATTGCAGACATCAAGTCGTGGCTGGGGAAAAACTTTCTCCATTTAAATGAGGATAAAACGGAGTATATTTTATTTGGTGCTGATGCTCTTCCAGATTCGGGGTCTTTTTCTTTCTTTTCAAAGCTGAAACGGTCTGTGAAGAACCTTGGGGTTATTTTTGACAGCAGTTTTAAATTCGATAAGCAAATCGATAGTGTGGTGAGAGCAAGTTTTTATCAATTGCGACTTTTAACTAAAGTAAAGTCTTTATTAAATCGCTCTGACCTTGAAAGGACTATCCATGCTTTTATCAGCTCACGAATAGATTATTGCAATGCACTTTATGTCGGTGTTTCTCAGTCAACCCTTAGCCGCCTACAAATGGTGCAAAATGCAGCGGCTCGATTTCTGACCAACACTTCAAGATGCCAGCACATCACCCCAGTCCTTTTCTCCCTCCACTGGCTCCCAGTTTCTTTTAGGATTGACTTTAAAACGTTGCTTCTTGTTTTTAAAGCTCTTAATGGCCTTGCCCCTTCTTATTTGTCAGACCTTCTCTCTGTCCGGTATACTAACAGGGTGTTAAGGTCCACAAACCAGCTCCTGCTGGAAGTCCCTAGAACCAGGTATAAACATTGGGGTGATCGGGCCTTCTCAGTCACGGGGCCCAGACTATGGAACAAACTGCCCCCTGATATGCGCAGCATCACTGATTTTGGCCTTTTTAAAGCCCGGCTTAAAACCTATTTATTCAGACTGGCTTTTAATATGTAGTAATGTCGTGACATTATAATATGATTTTACTTCCTTCATATATGTTTTATCATTGTTGTTATTTTATTATTAGTGCTTTCTTTTCAATTTTTCTTATTCTTTTTCACTGTTTGATTTTATTGGAAAGCACTTTGGTCATCTTGAGTGTTGTAAAGGGCTATATAAATAAAGGTTGGTTGATTGATTGATTGATTGATTGATTGATTGAAGGCTCTTTTTCTGTCCTCTCTGCTTATGCTGCAGGAAGCAGTGATTTTGAGCTTTTAGGGAGGGGCAAAAGTGCACTACTATGAAGGAGAGGGTGCACTTGATTTATGACATTACTGAATTGGACAAGCGGAAGAAGATGAATGAATATTATTAGTATTGTATTATTAGTCTGACATTACTAGTATCATAATTGCCCTGGAAACAGGTACCTAAGCTGGCAAGCCATATCTACACTGAAAGTATTTCAGGTTCAAGGTGGAAGGTAGGTGGAAGCCCTTAAGAGTGTAACTGAATGCCTCATGTGTAGACACATAGATAGAGCACTTATTACTGCTCTGTGAAGAATATTACTTGTTCTAGTTTATTTAAGGTGTTCATATTTTCATCAATTTGCCAATGTACAGATACCTTCAGTCGCTGAAACTGTTGCTGCCCTTGGGTTGAAGGCATGGGTGCAGGTGGATGAACATGACCTTGGACCACTGCAGGACCCTGCGGTGGAATTGCTAGACCATGTGAGTGGGGACCAGCATGTGGCGTGGTACTGTTGTGTCCATGTCCACTTGTGCTCTGAGGCATTGTAGGCACCTTTTAGGAAGAAATATATAGATATTAAATATCCACACATATACACACATCTGTAGCCAAAGGTAACCATGTCTTCAGCAGAATTGTAATACTTCCTAAATATTATAATTACACAGAATATAGAATTCTAGGGAAAAAATCTTTTAAAAAGCAAATTCCACCTTTAAAAAAACCCACATTTTTAAATAATGATGTGTCTTTGAGAAGTCACTTCTTTAGACAAAAACATATAACCCTACGTTTTCTGTATTTGGATCATTTCATGGTTTTTTTAATCAATTTCTATGACCTCATACACACTAAAGGCAAACTATACTTAAATTTTGTGCTGGACAGTAATTAATTTAAGACCCATCAATGTAAAAGCAACTCCTGCAGGCAGCTGTACTTATAAATCATACCTGGTAGCCTTGAGGGAGTGAATACTGGATGCTAGTTGATGGCTGCATCTTATCTGCAGCTGCCTCTAACACAGTAGGGGCCGGGACAAGGGCCCGGTGCTGTAAGCCTTCTGTAATTGCTTGTATTTGAGGTCGGCGTAATATCTGTTGCTGAGCCGTAAGTACTGGTTCCTGGTCCTCCACACGTCTCTTCATTGTATACACATACTCAAAGGGGCTAAAGAAGGCAAACACAGATGGACAATTTACAAGCTGCTGACACTCAAATTAAAAAAAAGAATACTTTCAAGCATTCTACAAGAGACTGCTGCATTTACACAGTAATATTTTACAAAAAACATGCAATGCAAAAACGCCAGATTTTAAAATTGAGTACATCACTGACAAGTTATTTTCCTGTTGTTTGAGACACGTTAGTCGTGTTTGGCTTGTGTGTAGTTGGTGTACTGTAGCAGACTGTCTCCGCAGTTGATTGCATGGTCACGAAAAATTAGCAGGCATGCAGACATCCAAACATCGCTGGGAGTCCAGTGAACCCTAGCACACTCGCAGATGTGGAAACTGCAACACACCTTTTAGCCTGTTTCTCTGTACTTAGATCTTTTTGATTCCACACAGCTCTCTCCCAAACTGCTATATAAGAATTTGTTTCATAAAGCAACTCATTGCAGACTTCTGTACATAATAACATATTACTCTGAAATTATTTAACAGTGACAAATACTATATATTTTCATTAAACTAAAAATAAATCCTAAATTTATTAAGTGTATCACATCAGTTAGACTGTGTCTGACAAGTGCTGATTTAACAGTCATTCTGTGCTAGTAGTTTAATATAAAGCATTCCACTAAAACTTTTTTCTTAAGTGTCACGCAGAAGTTTAAAGGACCAACGTGTCATATTTAAGGTGACCTGTTATCAGACATCAAGTATAACATACAGAGTTATGCTTTTTATTATGCAAACTCACTCTAGAATAACAATACGTTTTTGTTCACTTGAGAAAAGATATTTCTATCTACAATGTTAGCAAGTCCCTTTCCATATGAGTTACCATGTTGCACCATCGCAACAGACTTGACTATCCCAGTTTCCATAAAGCAAGGGATGGGGTATACACTAGACAGGTTGCCAGTATATCGCAAGGCTAACACAGAGACAACTATTCATACCTACAGGCAATTTAGAACCACCAGTTAACTTGTTAACCTAACCTCATGCGTGTCGGGGCTGTGGGAAGAAGCTGGAGTATGTGGAGAAAAACACGCAGGCACGGGAGAAGAAGCAAACTCCACACAGAAAGGCCCCAGCAGGCCAGTGGATTCAGACCCAACACCCAAGTCCCACTGTGCTTCTGAAAAAAAGCTAGCTTTCGGATTTACCATAAAATGCTGTCATAATGTAGACTGGCCAACATTGCTAATAGGCTACAATCTATTACTTTTGCAGTATAAAAACTGAATTTCTGATTCCTAAATCTTATTCAAATCAATAGCATTTCTAATTCCTAATTATATACATACATACATGAACTGCTGCACTAGAAATACTTGATGGCGGAAGACTCCATTTTGTTCCCTGAAGGCCACCGTAAGTTCTCCAACAGATTTGAAAAGGGAGGGGTGAGGAAAGGCATTCAATAGTTGCAATCTGCATTCTCATCAGTAGATGGCACTAAATCTCACACTGGTCCTTTAAAGGAGCAGTGTGTAAAGCCCCTGTCACACATGACAATGTAACTTATGCCCACGCATTCAAATTCCCTTAAAACGCTGGAACAATGATGTTAAATGGACGTATACATAACATATATGCTAGCGTACTGCCGGCATTCACATCTTAAAGCCCATTTATACCACTCCCCTTAAACGCCCCCGCATACGCAATTAGTCGGCAGTTGTGTGGGAAACATATTCAGTTCGACTGGATCACCTCAAATACATCTACAAAAGGCAATATGCATTGGAGGGATGTGTGATTAACATTACATTAAAAAACATGTTACTCATAGTTATTAATGTGTTTTGGGTACCTCCATGTATTTCGACATGAGTAACGCGAGTCTCCAATTGCATTATGTACCTGCAACATATGGTCCTTGTATGCGAGATGTAAGAGCCATATGCTGGCAAGCATTGGAGGCTTTGTGCATGCTCAAAACTTTCCCATAACCTCGCCGTAATTATGCGTGCTCTTAACACATACAAAACTTCCCTAGAACGTAATTGACGTACATGCAGTTTTTTCCTACGCCGGCATACGCTTGTTAAATCATCATGGTGTGACAGTGGCTAAAGAATTAGTGAGAATGACTTGTGAGAATGCAGACTGCAACAACTGAATACCCATCCTTACTCCCTCCCTTTTTAAATATGTCCAAGATCCTACAGTACCCATCAGGGAACAAAATGGAGTCTTCCACGACCGCATCCACAAGTATTTCCAGTCCAGAGGTTTGTGTATGAAGATAAAATTAGGCATTAGATATTCAACTGAATTTAATAAGATTTGGAAATTAGAAGTTCAGTTTTTATTTACCTCAAAAGTAATGGATTTCAGCCGATGACTAATGAGCGTTATTCTGCATCGTGACAGCATTTTATTGTAAAGACTAGCTAGCAGAAACACATAAGCTAGTATTCCAGTCTGTTGGTCCATTCTGAGCTACAGCAGAAACATGGTAGCATAACATGGTAGCTCCTATGGAGGGGTATCTGCTAACAATATAGCTATAAATATCTTTTCATAAGCAAACAAAAATATTTAACATTCTAGATGGATTTACGCTATAAAAAGCACAAATATGTACATTAGACTCCAATTTCTGTTAACAGATCACCTTAATTGTTACACACTGTTTCTTTAATGGCAGAAATTATTTGAACAATTGTTGACAAGTGGCTTATGACTTGAGCTTTATCCAGCAGCTCTAAATCAACACCCTTTTGGCAAAACTAAGCTCTGAATGTGACACCAAGATTCTCTGCCTCATTATGTTTCCTCAGTGTAGACAGAGGATTTATAGAAGGACGTAAGCGAGAAAACTTTAAGTAAACACTGTGGCGTTTGGTGGTTTTCTGGGACAACTAACAGTGGTGTGAAAATTCACTGTCTTTGACAGGTGTACATTATTTGGCTAGACAGACTTGGTTTGCTTGATAAATGAATGGTGGAGCTATAGCAGTGACATTCCCTAACTGATTAACACTATTTTAAAATAAACCTGTATTTACTCTTAGATGGGCATATTGACCACTAAGCTATTATACAAGAAACAAAGGCAAATACTTTGCAAATAATACACTTACACCATCAAAAAAGGCTACTGGCAAAAGTGTTTTTTTAATCACTGTCCTTAAACAGAGACGCCATCATGTTTAGCAGACTGACTATGGCAGCTGGTTAGGGACCGTCTTCCAAAAGACATGAGCTCACAGTGGTGTAATACAGTCAACTCTATAAGACAAATGACTATCACAATGTTGAGTATATATGTTAAGTGTCTAAAATGTCTTTATTTAATTAAAGGTGCTAATTGTAAACCAGAAGTGCCAAATTTCACAACAACTTTCATCAGGTTGAATAGGTGACACTTTTTTTATCTGACAGTGTTGGTGTAGTTGCTCCTGTATTAAGAAACAAGAAAATGCAGATGCTGGGTCTGAGATTGGAGGTGGTGCAGTAGGTTAGCACTCTTGAACGAGCGCAAGAAGGTTCTGGGTTCAAATTTCATGGTCAGATGGGACATCTTTGGAGTTTATGTTTTCCCCAAGTATAGAGACATGTTTTTTTTTTTTTAGGTTAATTGGAGGTTATAAATCGATAAATAAATACATAAACTGTGACTTTTTTAATGATCTGTTCCGGTCCGCCCTGCCTTTAATCCTATGACAGCTACGATAAGTTCTAGCCCATACTGGATAAGAAAACTGATTTATGAATAGTTTGAGATCCTGCAGTTAACAGTTTGGCTTTAGCGCTGAAATGTCAATCACATCCAGCAGCTGTATTATGTCAAGCTCTGCTGAACCTCAGCAAGCCTAATAGACAAAAGCAACAACCTTTAACATAAAGCTACTGTTATACTTGTTCTTCTGTTACCATCAATTACACATAAACCAGCTAAAAAAATGGTAAGTTTTGAAAAGGATTAGAAAAAAAACTAAATGCAAAGATGTTTTGGACCTAACATCATAGCAGCTGTGGAGTTCAGGCATATGCATCATCTAAGGGCTTCTTTACATTAATCCACTGGTAGCGCACAGCTACAGACAAGTTGCCTACATACTGTAGCTGTTTACTGTCTCCAGAAGGCAGTGTCACAAATAACCAGTCTGCGGGCAACTCTTAATGCTGTAGTTGTTCCTTCAGCCAGCTGTGGCACAGATTAAATTATAACACACAAACAGCTGAAGCGTTTATATAATATAAAGTATCCACTCTGTGTTTTTCATGCTGTTTTTTAAAAAATCTTATGATTTTTTCGGGCTTCTCCTTCCATATCGGGAACTTGGCCATTGTTACCTGTTCCAGACCACTTATCAGCTAATCAGCATTCGACCCATGTGAGGTGTTATCTACGTCAAGCTATGCATAGTTGGTTTTTTGGATGACTGCATATGAGCATGTATGCATTCCCTTCTACGTTTTCTCTGCATAGGCAAATACCAACACAGACAGACATGTGGGAGTATAAATTACGCACATGCCCCCTGGTGAGAGTAAACAGCTACAACATGTCTGTAGCTCCCCACATGCTGTCAATATGCTACCAGTACAATAATCAGAATCAGAACCCTTTATTAATCCCAGGGGTGAAACAGCTTCAGCTACAGATGCCCAATTAAGGCATAAAAACATATGGATATGAAAGACAAGAAAATGAAACTCCATAAACCTAGATGCAAAAAGTTAAACCAGGAAAATAGTAAATATAAATAAATGTGAAAGACAAAAAGGACAATATGTCACATAAATAAAAATAAATGAGGCCTCAGGCACAAGTATTACTGAAACCAAGGTCCTAATGTCTTGTGGAACATGGATTCCTATGGTAAACTCAAGCCACAGGGCATTGCCATCAGTTTCTCAAAATAAAATTTACTTTTTTCTCCAAATTTCTACTTTATTCTCAAAATGTAAAACTTTTTTTTAATCCTTTTTATTTTTTATGCGACTCAAATACTCTAACAACCGAGAGAGATGCTGAACTGTAGCTCCAAGCACAGCCCCTACGAGTCTCTACAGAAAAGAAATTTATGGACGTTCCCTAAGCAAACGTCATTGCATTTGCTCAGAGGAGAGGAGACATTGTGCCTCACTGCCGTGCACACAACCAGTTTCGGAAAACACGGTGGCTGTGCGTACGGTTTTCATTCGCCGAGATCGTGTCTGTCGCATATCCAGCTTCAACATTTCTATTGCCGAAACGCTAAACAGATACGACAGATAGTAAAAGACGGCGAAAATGGTTAAGTAGGGCTAACAAAAACCTAATATTTTGTTGCCAGCCAACGTTTTAGAGGCACGTAGGCGCTGTCTTTCTGTCGCTCGCTGTAGCCCTGCCTTATCCCCTCCCCCTCTCTGGCAAACACCGAGCTTGTAAGGCTATCCGTTTTCGGTGAGCTGACCGCTTTCGCTAGTCTGATGGCCGACGCTGACTTCAGTCCTAGCTTTGAAGTTATGTGGCAAGCAAGTTAACCTCTGCTACGCGCAGACTAAACGCTCGCTGTTGGAGAAAACCAGAGAACATCGGTTTGTCTCAGTCGGGTCATTGCTAACAATCCTCAGTAAACGGGACTCTTACTTAAACATTAGAGGAGCTGAAGTGTTGCTATCCTTGCTGCTGGGTAGAAAACAGCCATGCCTAATCGCATCAGTCGGCTGCTTTGTTTATAACACATGGGCTACTGGTACACTGGGGCAGTTGATTTAAGTTCAGTAATTAATTTGGCCACGCTAGGTGGTTAGCTCAGGAAGAATACCAGCTGGCTAACAAGCTAATACTTCGCACAGCTAATGTCGCATAAACGACAAGTTCCAAAAATGACTTTTTTCCCAACGAAAACTGCTCATCTGCCACTCACGTTAGTCTCATATCATCCCCGACCCAGGCATTAAAACCTGTTACAGTAAGAAGAAACTCACAGCAAACAGACATGTTGTAAGGTTAGCCTGGCAGCTAGTTCATGGTCGCCGCTCCGGGGTTGCTAACCTCACTAACGACTTCACCAACTTATCGACACCTCAGACCAACATAACCGCCAATGAAATTCCGCTTAATTCTGCTTTAATACGAAAACACGCCATCATGTTTCAGCCACAACAGAAAGCAGCCAGTGTTAGCTCACACTTTGGGTTCTAGGCAAGGTTATTTAGTGGCTAACCGATTGCTACGTTAGCACAACAACCAACCCCCATTACTACAGGGTCTGTCCGGCTAGCCAGCTAACACCAGTTTAACTCACCTCCAGAGACTGCCTCCCGCATCAACTTCACCCACCGGTGTAAGCGAGCTTGACCGGCACACCACTATCAGCGCATCCACCCGGCGGTGACGGAAAGTGAAGTTTTAAGAAGCGGTCGCGATTGAAATTGTGAGGAATCGAAGTGTCCGTAGTGGCTACGTCGCTAACAACACTGTGTGTGGAGCGGTGTTCCTTGAACACAGAGGCGTGTCTATGAGGAAGGCGGGCCAGTCTCCTCCCAGTGTGAACGGGATTGGCCAGCCCTGCAGAATGAAAACAAAATACAGTGAAGGCAGAGGGCCAGGGCCGGAGCTTTGGTTAAAGGCGTCTATGATCATGCTTAGTGAGCAGGGCAGGGGTGGGGTGACCAGATCCCAACAAACTAAACGTGGGACAAAGAGTGTGGTCATGTGGGACAATGTGGGACACACTGATTCCGAGAAGCATTAGAAGGACATTATTAGGACTAGTAGATGTGTTTTTGCATGTGTAAATATAATGTACACAATAGGAGCTCACCTTAAATCATGCCAATCTTCTGACCAGTATAAATCAGCAGTCACTTTATTATCATTATTATTATTGTTGTTGTTATTATTCATTTATCAGACAGCTCAGTACTCAGGGACTGGACTGGAAATACACACACACTAACAAACACTTAAAGACATTTCTACAGTAAATGCAATTTCTTTTTTGAATATTTATTTCTGTAATATTTATATTTCAATACTTTCTAAATTCCTGCTTTTCATGCTGTCATTTGCACTTTATTTCTCACTAGGACTGCATAACAGTCAGCACTGCTTGTCATTGTCTATTTTGTCATCACTTTTTTGTTTATTGCTCTCTTTTCCACTGTTTATATATGTTTGCACTAATGTGTTTCTTCATTGTATACATGGTCCTGGAGGAACATTGTTTCCTTTCATGCATCACCTGTACATGCTTGAAAAGCCAATAAAGAGCTTACTTAACTACTTGAGTTATTACTAATTTCCTTACCTCATCCTTGTCCTTGTTTTATATCTAGTTGTCTAGTTTTCTGGGAGAAAATATGAAATATCTAACAGTAATTTAAGATACTAAAGTGTGAAAAGTATACATCGTACATAAATATACAATATGCAATAACTCAGAGGGCAATGGAGACAAGATGTGCAAACTGGAAACAGTAAGTGGAGTTTAACTGGCTGAAGTGAGGAGTTATCTGAACTGAATAGGAAACTAGATGGAAACCTAAGCAGAGTGTTCTCAGTTGGACAGAGATAAGGTGGTGCTGTGAGCTACTGCCTGGGCCAGGAAAGATCTCCTGTAGCGGTCATTATGACAACAAAGCTGAATCAGTCTATGAGAAAAAGAGCTCCACTGTCTGTCCAGTGTGTGGTGCAGAGGGTGATCAATGTTATGCATGACTGATAACAAATTGTCCAGTCTACTTCTCCTCACCACTCGATGTATCCAACAGAGTGTGAATATGTGCACGATAGTTAAATGCACTTAAAGGCATAGAATAAAGCACTGCATGAATGTGTGTGTGAATGGGGGTATAAGGCTTGTAGTAAAAACTGCTTTGAGTGCCCAGTTAGAGCAGAAAAGTGCTCTATAAGCACCAGTTCGTTTACCATTTACGGCTGTAAATATGTTTAACTTTACTGAGTTGAACATGTACTGTAAATGACAGTGTCTCACACAACCTTTATGTGCAGTTTGCAATGGTGTTGGGAAATGGTAGGCAGTGGACAAAACCACTGTGAGATATATGAGGAGGAATCCAATTTTCATAACTTACGCATGTATTATTTTCCATATGTAATTAAACTTATACTTGCCACTGTGTTAACTATATATATATATATATATGTATATATAGTTAATTTAGCTACAGTGACACATTGAAGAGGACAAAGCTACCTTTCACAGAAAAATGGGAGCCAGATGTCTTTACCCCACTGTAATTTCTATCAGAGAATGCATTAGCATGACAACTCAGTTTTGGGGGGTGGAGGTGAGGAATGTAGACTGGCTTCATTGCATTTGTTTACTGAGCCCCAAATGGTCTGCATGACTTAGAGTCAACTGCATTAAGTTAACTGCCTAAGCAATTTCTCCACTGGGATTAATACAATATTCTCATTCTGATCAGATTGTGTTTGTATTGTAATTTAGAATACTAAATATGTCCCTGACCAAAAAAATACTTCCTTATTATAATAAGTAAGAAAGCTAAAACTAAACTAAAACCAAACTGAAACTGCCCCCCCCCGGAAACGAGTTGAAAGAAACTAAACTGAAAAGAAAAACTCTAAACAAAACTAAAAATTAATTAGAAAATGCGAAACTATAATTATGAAATGTGATGAGAAGACTAAGCTAGGATTTCTTTTTATTTTACAATTTCATTTTTGCTTTTGTGTGAAGAGCAGTTCTAAGTATTTTGATAATACCATTGCTCACTTCACATTTTTTCACATGGCACAAATATGTCAGTAAAAGCATATTCTATAACTTTCTTCTAAACTGCAATTTGCAACCACTGTTTTTGGCTATTCCAAATGCAATCATCAGTTCCTTCTGCTCATCCAATTCAGGGTGGTGGTGAGGGGTACACAAAGAGAAAGACAACTATTCATGCCCACCTTCACACCTACAGGCAAATTAGGGTGGCTAGTCAATTTAACTCCATGCATGTCTTTGGACTATGTGAGAAAGCCAGAGCACACAAGGAGAACCCCTGCCATGGGGAGAACATGCCAACTCCACACAGACACATGCAATACCAATGATTTGCACTGGTAGTTAGTCTTGTATGCATTTTCCCTCCAGCTTCTTTCCAGAAAAAAAATGTTGGGATTTTTTTTTCCAAAATGTAAAAAAGCCCAAAAAACTTTGACATGTTCATTCATATGAACCTATAATTAATTGACAAAAGTAAAAGGAAAAATTGTAATAGCTGTACTGATCAACCTCATTGTATTTTGTAAATATACATAAATTTAAAATTTTATCGCCGCAACACACTCAACAGAGGCATTTATTATCTCTTTAATAAGATTTTTAGTTTTTTTGGAGCTTGTTGTAGTTTAGCAGTTAGAAACTGTGTTAATTCTTGGTTGATATAACATTTCAGCTACTTAACCTTCTGTGGTTGCTATTGTCTGATTCTCCTCTTCATGATGCACCATACATTTTCAATAGCAGATAGGGGCAGAGTTCAAATAAGACTGAAAAGTACATGAAATATTCAAGTAACACCAGTTTAGAAGACTTCACATTAATCAGGTAAGTAGGAGGTATCATGATTGTGTATAAAAGATAAGCCTTCATCACAGGTTCAGTTTTTGCAAGCAAGGATGGGCCATTTGTGTCAAAATTTGTGAGAGGATTGTTAGTCCGTTCAAAAAGATAATTTCTCAGTGCAAGGCTGCAGAGAATTCACCTCTTTTACCATCTACAGTGCATGATATTATTAAAAGATTGAGAGTATCTGAAGACTTCTCAGTGCAGAAAGGACAAGGTCATAACCTGACGGGGAACACACATGAACATTGAGCCCTCAGGTGACACTATCTAAGTAAGCTTCATGTTGCTGTGACAAATCTATTTACCTGGGCTTAGGAGAACTTCCAGAACATCCAGAACATCCAGAAATGCAATTTCAGACTGTATTATCCAAGCAGGAATCCATACATTATGTTAACTACCTTCATCCAGTGTGCAAGCTGTCCCACCAGAGGTGAGAGAACAATAGACCTGTTGGATGCAAACATTAAGGATGCATACAGCTCTTCTTCCCTCCCCCCTGCTTGGTGGGTCAGCTTACAATCTGGTTCACCCCCTGTTTATGACCCTCTAGTCAAGAGGCAGCCTTTGACCACGTGGACAGTGAGAAGATGGTCAGAGAATGATTTTGAGGCACTGCAGAGGTGTTTTGAGGTGACTGGCTGGCAAGCACTTTGTGAGCTGCAGGGAGAAGACATTGATGGGCTCACATAATTAATCACACAAATTCCTTCATAAATTATTTAATCATTTGTTTAACCTTCCTGCTATTAGCAAATTTAGCAAATTTGCAAAACGTCCACATGCTATGGAAGAGGTCATGCCCCGCACCTGTGCAAAAGTCATTATGTCCCAGTAACTACAGAGCTGGAGCACTGACATCACACATCATGAAGACCCTGGAGACACTCATCCTGGATCAGCTCCGGCCTATGGTTAACCCACTGATGGGACTCCCTCCAATTCGCCTGTCAGATGCATACCCTTGCATCTACACCCATGTAAAGCCACTGAGCACATTGAGGGTCCTGTTTTTTGAATTCTTCAGTGCATTCAGCACTGTCAGGGTGGTTGTACTAGTTAATAAGCTGACAGCAATGCATGTGGATGTCTTCCTGGTTGTCTGGATTGTTGACTAACCGGCAGACCACAGTACATGGATCTGCAGCACTGAAGGGTTAAAACAGTATGGTTAACTGTCAGAATCCTTGAAGCACAGGCCTGGGAGGAGGATTGGCAGCAGTATTTAACTTTTTTTTTTTGCCAATATGTTTATTGTCTTTTTCAAACTTTTTTCACAAACACATAACATATACATATACATACATATACACACTACACACACAAACTGCATACCCTTGCATCATTTTTCAATTTGAATAAATGTAATGAAATTGGATTAACAAATTATGAAGGAAAAAATAAATTAAATGAAAAAAAGGGGGGGAGGAAGACAGAAAGAAAATGGGGGCTACATTTTACAGCATTTGCAAATCATTTCAGAAAAATCTAACACTTTCATTTGTCATCATGTTTATATATGGTTCCCAGAGTTTATCAAAGTCTTTTCATTTGCCCTTGGCAATGTATGTTAATCTTTCCAGTTCA
>VUQH01069095.1:0-16866 GCA_015106775.1 Etroplus canarensis
ACTAGGGTTTTTTTCCCCACAGTTTAAAATTTAATTTTAAAAGATTTAAAAAGTATATAAATAAATAAAGTGCAACGTGTGCAACATGTGCAATAGTTGCAAACAATGTAAAGAACACCCTAATTTTGTAACATAGTACAAAGTCCAACATTGTAGAAAACAGTACACAAGAAAGGCAATGAAAAAGACAACACAAGAACAAGACACTAGCGCCGAAAGAAAAAGAAGTTAAGTGCGGCAGCAGCGTTTGAGGTAGTGCAGATTGTGTGTGTGTGTGTGTGTGTGTGTGCTCCAGATTTCAGACTGCAAACCTTTTGTCATTTTTGATGATCCAGGCGCTGGCCTCAGGGTCTACAGAGGCAAAAAGTTGGCCCTCCAGCAAAGGAGGGAAACCCTGAACTCCAATGCTTATGCTGTCTGTCGTCAGCCTGAACTGCACCTCCTCTTTGCAGACACCCTCTGGCATGCGCACACACACTGTGACGTCCTCTGTCGTCTGCTGCCAAAAGTAAATGGGATCTGAACTCAAAAAAAGAGAGAAATGCATGGCACTGAAGTTAATGATGGTCCTGAGCCAGCTGTCCCTGAGTCATACATAAAACATCTGATAGAGTGCAGACACTGAAGGAAATTACTTGTGAATATTCAGTCACACTGCAGATGAGAGACCATTAAAATAAATGGTTATCGTGGGGCAAGTGGGGATAACCAGGAACAAGTTCACAGCAATCCCATTAAGGCAATTCTCATGCTGAAATTGAATGAATTGAATTATTAAGACCTACAAATATCGAGACCAGTAGACCAAGCAGGTATCCATTTATTTATTTATTATTTCTGTACTTGGCTTATGCAAAAAACCTCAATGCTGTGTAATTACAGTAAAAACAAAATTACTCTAATAAAAAATCTGTTTCGCATATTATGTTCTATTGTACTGGACAAAATAGCAGTTTCTACCAAAATAAGGGTTCAGATTTATTTAGTCAATTGATCCACTGGTGAATCAACAGAAAGTTTTGGTCAATTATTTATATAATCAGTTCTTTAATATACAACCCCAGCTCCAAAAAAGTTGGGACACTGCGTAAAACTTGAATAAAACGCAATGCAATGATTTGGAAATCAATCAATATTTTTTTCACAAAAGAACGTAGAAAACATATCAAATGTCGAAAGTGAGACATTTTACTATCTCATGAAAAATACTAACTCCTCTTGAATTTGATGACAGTAACACGTCTCAAAAAAGTTGGGACAGGCACAACAAAAGCCTGGAAAAGTAAGCGATACTAAAAAGAAACAGCTGGGGGAACATGTTGCAAGTAATTAAATTAACTGGCAACAGCTCACTAATGTGATTGGGAATAAAAAAAGCACCTTAGAGAGGCAGAGTCTCTCAGAAATAAAGATGGGCAGAAGTTCAGCAATCTGTGAGAAACTGCACTGACAAACTGTGGAGCAATTTACATGTTCCTCAATGTAAAATTGCAAAAACTCTGAATACTTCAGCATCTAAAATACATAATATCAGGAAAAGAGCTGAGAATCTGGCGACATCTCCGTGAGCAAGAGATGAAAATCAATATTGAATGCTGGTGATCTTCAGGCTCTCAGGCGGCACTGCACTGCAAACAGGCATGATTCTGACATGGAAATCATTGCATGGGCTGAGGAACACTTCCAGGAATCATCGTCTGTGAACACAGTTCACCGTACTATCCACAAATGCAAGTTAAAGCTCTGTCATGTAAAGTCATATGTGAACATGATCCAGAAACACTGCCATCTTCTCTGAGCCAAAGTTCATTTAAAATGGATTGAAGTACAGTGGAAAAATGTTACGTGGTAAGATTAATCCAATTTTGAAATTCTTTTTGTAAATCATGGATGCTGCGTCCTTTGGACTAAAGAGGAAAGGGACCATCCAGCCTGTTATCGGCGCTCAGTTCAAAAGTCTGATGGTATGAGAGTGCATTAGTGCCTACATTACTGTACTGTAAGGGATATATAGGTTTTAGAGCAACTTGTGCTCCCAACCACATCAGGTCTTTTTTCAGGAAAGGCCTTGTGTTTTTCAGCAAGACAATGCTTAACTGCATACTGAAGTTATTACAGTAGGATGGCTTCGTAGTAGAAGAATTCGGACGCTGCATTGGCCTGCCTGCAGTCCACACCTTGCACAAATTAGAAACATTTGGCACATCATGAAATATAAAATACCACAAAGAAGACTCAGGACTCTTGAGCAACTGGAATCATATATCAGACAAGAATGGTACAACATTCGTCTCCCAAAGGACCAACAGCTGGTCTCCTCAGTTCCCAGACAGTTATAAAGTACTGTTAAAAGAAGAGGCGATGCTACACAACGGTAAACATGACACTGACAACTTTTTTGAGACGTATTGCCACCATCAAATCTGAGGTGAGCTAGTATTTGTCATGAAATAGTAAAATGTCTCACTTTCAACATTCGTTTTCTATGTTCTTCTGTGAATAAAATATTGATTTATGAGATATGCAAACTATTGTATTCTGGTTTTTTTATATATCACAGTGTCTCAAACTTTTTAAGATTGAAGTTGTAAAATGCTCACAACAGATTTATGCCTGAAAGAAACAGGTTTACCATATTTATGTGAATCATGTGATGGAGGGAAAACTAAGCTACTAATGGATATTCTTGCTACTTTAATTCATAACGCAGATTTATTCTTCATTCAAAGATACTATTTATCTTAATCCAAACCACTCACAGCACACGATGCCTCAGCTTCAGATGGATCTGAGAGGTTCTGTGTTTATTTGCCAGAGAGAAAAAGCTCAAATAATTAACTCAGTTAAATTTAGTGCATGGTCACCTGCCAAGTTGTAGCAGTTTTTGATGTGGATCCAAGCCAGGTGCCGATTCATGATTTTTTTAATGTCTCAATATTGCTACGGTGAACAGAGCATTTTTTTTTAAATAAAGTGCAGCTCTTACTTAAATTAAAAAAATCTACCACATACATCAATTGATTATCCATTAGTAGTGACAGTGTACTTTGATACAGATCCAGATTTATTTTTCTCATTTCTATTAAAACATTTACAAACAACTTGTAGTTATGAAAGTGAGAGCTATAGATCATAACTACAGTGAACTGTAAGTTAAGACTATGTGGTAGCTGAGGCAATCAACTACTTTCTTTTAAGGCATTTTTCACAAACATGACGGCCACACTTCCGCTCCAATCTGTTCTCACCTCTCCCCACTAGCCAAGTTTCTGTTGCTTCTGACTCAGCACATAAACAGCTCCCATTAAATCTTTTTTTTCCAGCTAATGACGACACCTGTACTGTGTGGTGTGCTATAATGAAACGCATAATGAGTCGTCACAGAGAGCGCTGTCTTCTAAACATTATCAGTAATGCTTAAAGCAGATGTACTTGTACCCTGAATAAAGCGGAATTCATAAAGAGGCAGTGTCTCTTAAAAGCCTTGTTGGAAAATAGATGAACAGCAGGCCTTGTGTCGTTCTTTAAAGTCTTTCTAAAAATGCACAGATGCTTGATAAAATGACTTTGGCTTCCAAGCACATAATCATAAATGGAACAAACAGTCCCATCAGAAATCTGTTTACAGCCTCATGCTTGAATGGCGTTTTTAAGAATTAGCCAGAGGTTGTTCAACGATAAATATTTCTAAAAAGAAGTACCCTTGGATCCTTCTTGCATCAACAAAGTCCTTTTCATCTGTTGCTGATCCGACAGGACATTTGAACAACATTTTCCTTCAGGCTACATCTTTTATCCTTTTTTCTGTGTTGCCACAGGTGAAAGGCTTCCACTCGTCTGTAATTCAGCTGCACAGCATTTAAAAAGGAGCAAAATGCAGCAACCTCATCATTCACACATTCCACTTCATTTCACTTTCTGTGAAAACTAAGATATTACCCAAATTTATTTTATTTCATACATATTTAAAATGGGGCCAGCACAATATCAGACTTTTGCTACATGATTGTTGGAGTGAAATATCAAGAAGTTATCTTTCTTTAAAAATAGAACAAAACAAAAAATAAAATGGCAAAAGCCCAGCCCCCCTTAATTCCTCAGCCTAAATGGTGGGATATGTAAGAGAAGCTGGTCAGAGAATCTAAATGGACCTGGTTCAGGGATACACTATATCACTGGTTCTCAAATGGAGGTATGCATACCCCTGGGGGTACTTGAAGGCACTCCGTGAGATTTTTTTTTTTTTTTTTACAAAATTTTAAAATGACATAAATTCAAAAATCTTTTACAATTGTTATGTAATAAATATTCCAATTGCCCAAAAGTTCATAAAATGAATTTTATATTAATTTATATTCAATTCTATTCAAAAGCCTAAAAAAAACAGCGTTCCCCACACCAGGATAGTTTAACCCAACTCGGCACACGGCACATGGCATCACCTGTCAATCACTGTTGTCTTGAGAACTATAGAGTTATGGTTAAAGTGTAGCAGTAATGCTACTGAAGATATAGTGGCACAAGTACCAAAGAAGGCGAAACCATTGCTGGCAAAATTCTGACATAATTAAGAAGAATCTGTTTTAACGGGATTTATACCGACAAATTGCAAACCACCCATGGTATTGTGTTTTTTTCTGCGGGGAGAAATTAGCCAACAGTGGCATGAACTCAGAATATGTTAAAAAGTAAGTGCAAAGAACTCAGTTCAATCCAATAGTGTTCTTCAGTGTTAACAGTTTGCAACTTTCAGATGTCAGTCTAATTTTTGATCTTTAATCAGAATCAGAATACTTGATTAATCCCAGTGCGAAAACGCATTGTGTTACAGATGCTGTTGGCTATAAATGGAAATAAATACGAAAGGCAGAAAATTAAGACTAAAATAAATAAACAAACATGCCCGTATAAATTGCAATATATGCAATATTTCCAAGATGTAGTGATAAAAGAAACTAGTCCAGGTGTCACAGTGACGAGTTATAAAGTTTGATAACCAAGGGTAGGAATGATTTTCCGTGGCATTCTGTGGAGCATCGAGGTGGAGTGAGTCTGCTGCTAAACATGCTCTTGTGTCCGTCCAGCACATAATGGAGAGGGTGTGAAGAATTGTCCAATATTGTCTTGCATTTGGACAGCATCTTCCTAATAAATGTATTAGGATTTCTTTTTTGTGAGCATTTTCTATGCATGATTATGTTTATGATTCTTTGAAGTTCACAAATTCAGTTTGAGAAAAGACCTTTATTATAATCTCAAAAGAGGGCAATTTAAGTTGATAATTATTTTAATGTGCACAAATCTTCATTCATAAGTAAAATATTTCTTTGTTAACAAGCTTGAAGTAATTTTTATATATTTTTATCTCCAAATATTTCAAAAGAGACTACTCTAAATTAGCAATGTTTTGCACAGTTATGAAGTTTAGTAAATCAGACAGTGATGCTACAGTGTTGTTTTTCACATCTTTACATCTTTCAACCAAAAACGCTTTCCTCTGGTTGTGAGGTACTTGATGAAAAAATATTTCACAGGGGGTACATCACCAAAAAACGGCTGAGAACCACAGCAATATATGGACAAAAGTACTGAGCCACACCTCTTAAACATTTAATTCAGGTGTTTCCTTCAGTCCCATTGCCACATGTAAAAAATAAAGGACTTAGCCATCCAGTCAGGTTTTACAAACACTTGAGAATGAATGGGTCATTTTAAAGAGCTTGCTGAATTCAAGCATGGTTCTCTAATAGGATGCCGCAGTTGCAAAAGGTCAATGAATTTCTAAATATTCCATAACCAACAGTAAAGGGTATTAATGCAAATGCAAGTGTTTAAGAACCACATCAACTCAGCCATGAAGTGGCAGACCACGTAAAGTTACACAGCGTGGTCCCTGAGTGCTGAGGTGCATAGTGTATAAAAGTCTCCAAAGCTCTGCTGACCAAATAACTGTGTATCAAGTATATATGTGTATCAAACCTCCTCTGGCATTAACATCAGCACAAAAACAATGCGCTGGGAGCTTCATAGCACAAGTTTCCATGGACGAGAAGCTGAATGCAAGCCTTACATCACCAAGCACAATGCGAAGTGAGGGTTGGAGTGGTGTAAAGAAGGTTGCCACTGAACTCTGGAGCAGTGGAAATGTGTCCTGTGGAGAGATGAATCACACTTCTCTATCTGGCAGTCTGATGGATGAACCTGAGTTTGGGTAAAGTTTAGTGGAGGAGGGACAATGCTATGGGGTGGTCTTTCTGGGGTTAGCCTGGGCCTCTTAGAGCCAGTGAAGGGAAATGTTAATGCTTCAGCTGAATGTGGATGAGTTTGGTGTGGAAGAATTTGACTGGCCTGCACAGGGCCCTGACCTCAACCCCAACGAAAACCTCTGGGATGAACTAGTACAGAGATTGCAAGTCCTCTCATTCAACACTAGTGTTTGACCTAATAAATGCTGTTCTAAATCAGTGGGCAAAAAAACATGTATTCTAAATGTATAGAAATCTTATAAAAGCCCTCCTGGAAGAGGGGCCACCACTGACTATGCTAAAGTGTTAACCACATAGTTACTGGCAATAGATAATTTAATGTAAAATTATGTGCACTATTAACAAGATAGCGATAATATCTCTTCATATATCACAGCCTTTGTCAATACTAATATATTGTGACACTCTAAATTCAATATAACATGTTATCAGGAGATATCAGAAAGGCAAATGTTCAACTACTTAACCTTGTTAATACCACTGTGCAATTATGTTGCATTTACTGAGCTTTATGAGTTTTCTCCACTTAATCTCATGTCAGTTTCAGACAGAAATATTGTAGGTTTAATGCCACTAAATTTATGTGACAGCTATAGTTGTTAGTTACTTAATAATTTACTTTAAAAAGCATTCAACAATCTTAATCACTTTGAAGTTGGTTTACAAACAAGCACTGTGTATTTGGTGTCTCTTGTCACATTTCAAATGAATTGTTAGTAGTTTCATTAAAGAGTTTCATCCATTTCTGGCTTCATTCAACCATGTGATTAATTTGTTTGACTGGAAAGAATTACAATGACCCAATAGTGACACAAAGGGAAAGATTAAAGTACAAACAAAAATGAAAATACCTGAAGCAGAACGTTTCTTATCTTTCCTTTCCAGTTAATCACCCCTCTGGAGGCACCTGACCTCTAGCTGCCACAGCAAAATGCTTCAGATACACTCTATGGACAAAGGTATTGTGTCACCCTACACATTACCATTCCTGGAGCTTTTTTGACACAATAAGATTTTGGAGTGTGTGTGTGGGAATTTTTGCCCATTCTCATGCTTCAATAGAAAAGGACTTTCCCGAAACTGTCCCCAGCTTCCAGCTTCCACAGCTGGAAGCAAAATGTCTCAGTAAGCTGAAAATTTACATTTTCCCTTCACTGGACCTAAGGGTCCCAGGCCAGCTATATTATTATTCCTCCTCCAACAAACTTTACAGTTGCCACAATGCAGTCAGGCAGGTAATGTTCTCCATGCATCTGCTAAACCCAGACTTACCCATCCGACTGCTAGATAGAGAAGTGATTCATCACTCAAAAAGACATGTTTCCACTGCTCCAGAATCCAGTACACCACACCATCTGACAGTTGGCATTGTGCTGGGTGATGTAAGGACTGCGTGTAGCTGCTTGGCCATGGAAACCCATCTCATGAAGCTCTTGGCACACAGTTTTTGTGCTGATGTTAATACCAGAGGAGGTTTGGAACTCTACAGTTATTAGGTCAGCAGAGTGTTGGTGACTTTAATACACTTTTCTACATCTTGGCCTTAATTAATTCAGGTAAGCTTTTTGAGTTTTATTGGCCCTTTTCCAAAAACTGTTTGATCATACTTTGTTCTTAATGAAATGATAATTAGGACTGCAGGTTTGTTCTGAAATAGGAGCTATTAAATTAGAGAAGCTTTGATCTAAGTGACTCCTAGAACCATCAAAGAACACCAAAAGATTTATTTCAATAAAGAAAGAGATTAACATGAGCTAAATCATATGATCCACGTGTAGACATCTCTGTACCAATTTTCTTATCCAAAAAAATTGTCATAAACAACACATGCTGATTATTGCCAAAGCCTGAGCACTGAAATTAGTCCAGCTATGTGGCACCAAACCAACAGACCTGCTCCATATTTGCCAGTGGATATGAGAAAATAAGACATGTTCATTATCACCTTTTGTTGTCAACAAAGAAACTAATGAGGCGAGAGGAGTGTTGCCAAATCTTCCATTTTATTTTCCAAATCTTCTCTTTACCTCTGCGTTGATCTTTTTTGCTCATTTTTATCTGAATAGCCAGAGTTTAAAATTATCCTGCATTGTGTGGCTATGCACACATTTAACCCATTAAAGCATAGGGTTTTTATGTCCTGGTTCCTGAATAATCTTTAAAAAGTTTCCACATACTTACTTGGACATGTTATCTATCTCAACAATGTAAATGCTATTTGCATATTCTCATCGCATCTCTATTGGCGCAGCATAAAGTCACCTCCATCTTTTCTGCCCCCTTTCGAGTTTTCTCTCTCATCACTTACAAGCCTCTTTGAAGATGCCTCCTCTCGACATCTAATCCACTTCCTTCTCTTCGAAAGGAGAAAGGAAGAGTGCTGATAAAAGGATTGCCTGAAAAGCTGCCATTACTCTGCTTCTGAACCATCAACATGCACCTTGCCCTCCCTGGGTCATGTTGTCTTTTTTATCTTTTGAAAGAGAGGGCAGCTGTTTGTCTGCTTCTTTAGAGGTTGTGAGTATAACTGAGTTTAAAAACAAGAAAAGTGCCCAGATGAACATAAATGTTCAGTTCAGCGAATGGTTTTTAATTGTAAAGTAGCCCTATTATGTTTTTCCTTATTTTCTGCCATATATATCATGTTATAATGATGGAGTCTCATACTGAACGTGGCTAAAATTTTAAATAACAAGGTCAGCATATGTACAAGTAATCCATACGAGCATAAAGCGCAGGTTTCAGACTGCTCTAGAAATTCATTCTGAAACAGCTTTTTACACTCTTGGCTCTGTATGATGTCAAAGACAAGGGATATCCTTATCTGGTCATCCCAGGCATACATCACCTCCTATAAGCACAGAAGCCCCACCCACCTGCTGGTCAAACTATGAAATCAGCCAATGAGAAGAAAGGTGACTCTAAGGAAGTGGCACTAAAACAAAATAAATAAGGACTACTTTAAACTGTGAATCATGCAAAATTACTCTAGTAGGATTCCAAGAAGAAGAAAAAAATATCTTAAGTAAGAGCAAATTAATCAAGGTTAGTTAACTATTCTCTAGTCACCTGGTGAAACAATAAACCTGGCTATGTGCAAAAGTAACCAAATCCACCTACTGGGAATTCACTAATTAACATACTGTATCTCAAGATCCAGACTCACAGATTCCTCTTCCCAGTGCTTATGCTAAGCTCCAGACCAAGGTTGTATTATTGCACTGGTGGTTATTATAGTTAACCAAAACTAAACTAAAAACTAAATGAGAAAAATAATTTTAGTCAACTGAAATAAAAATAAAAACTAGACTTTTGGTGAAAATTAAAACTAATCAAAATGATTTTGTGTGAAAACAAAAGCTCAAAATGAAAAAAAAAACTAATAAGAAAATACAAGACTATAATAACTCTGGTGGTCACATAGTCTTCCAAGGCAATGTAACCACAATGGAAATTTTACTTACATCATTTAATGATAACTGACCACAGGCTCTGCCTCTCCAGCCTAATTTTCATCAGCTGCTACATACTTCTGTATAACTACAGTAGTAAGATAAAATTCTGGGTGCTGCACTGACCTGCCTGCAGTTCACCCCATTCACAAATTGAAAACATTTGGCACATCATGAAACATAAAATACCATAAAGAAGATTTAGGAACCTTGAGCAAATATAAATCATATATCAGAGAAGAATGGGACAACATTCCCCTCCTAAAGGTCCAGCAGCTGGTCTTTTCAGTTCCCAGAGATTTATGGACTTTTGTTAACAGAAGAGGGGATTGTACACAGTGGTAAACATGGCCCTGTCACAACTCTTTTGAGACATACTGTATTGCTGCCATCAAATTAAAGATCAGCTAGTATTTATCATGAAATAATAACAGGTCTCACTTTCAACATTTGATACATTTGCTGTGTTCTTTTGTGAATAATATATTAGTTTGCGAGATTTGCAAATCACTGTTTTTTCATTTATATATCACAGTGTCCCAGCCTTTTGGAAATTGGGGTTACAGAAATTAAATTAACTGAAATGCAATGAAATGCTCCATTGTTCCCTTCCATGATCACCAGTGGTTGAGGCACACCAGCAGTGCCCCTGTTATTCCTTTTATCAATATAACACATTTGACCATTCAGCTTGTCATTTTTCTATTTTGCATGTAACTATAGTATAAGGAAATATACTTCAATGGTGACTGAATTTCAACTGGATTTTGCTGATTGTGTAAATTCTTGTTCTTCATATGGAGAAAAACATTGGTGAAGCACTTCAGAAGCACTATTCCTGATGTTTGATGATACTACTTTAACCATCCATCCATTTTCTGGCACTTACCAGGATCCAGGTCACAGTCTAAGCACAGATGCCCCTGATATTGCTCTCCCCAGCCACCTCCTCCAGTTCTTCTTGGGGGACATCGGGCTGTACCCAAGTCAGCTAGGAGATATAATTTCCCCAGTGTATCCTGGGTCTGCCCCAGAGCATCATGCCAGAAACACTTCCACCAGGATGCACCCAGGAGGTATCCCAGTCTCAGCCCCTCTCAGCTGTCACTTTATTTGCCATGAATAAAAATAAAATGCCGAATTGTTTCTTTAATTGATAAGAAATAAATTACTGCTAATTCTGATTTAAAAGTCACTCTGTAAGTGCATCCAGAATACAAATTAAATTTTGTTCCAGGAGTATAAAATGTGACAACATCCTGCTTTTCACATGTTTGAGTCAGTGGCTTTTGAGCAGTTTAAAGACATAGCATTTTTAATTAAATCACGCCATTACTTAATTATCCAAGAAAAATATTAATGAGAAATTTTATGTACTGCAGGCCTAAGCCAAGCCAAGACTCTCAGGTCTGAATTAGCTGAACAAACATTTGAGTCAAAGCATGCCAGTAAGAAAGAGAGAGAGACTACGCTGAAGACATCTCACTGTTTAACAGTGTCAGTATGAACAGGAATAAATGGCCTGGAAATATATCTGTGTACACAGATACAGATCACCTGACCTGGCAAAGACCCCAGTCTGACTGGGATTATTCCGCTGCCTGCTCAGGTGTTTCTATGGTGACAACTGAACAAGTTGGTTTGTGCTGTCGACCAACCGCTCTGAAAGATAATGAGTGAAAGAAGTCAATGTGACAACCAAGTGCAGCTGCATAATGATTCTTAACCAGAAACAGTCTAATCTCAGAAATGGTGGGAGTGGTGAAGCCGCATGTCTCATTGTAGGAGGCAGGAATACAGCCTGGATCTTTTATTTCACTTTCTTGCTTGACTTTTAGGTCAGTTTCAAATGGCGATCTTAGCAAGACAAAAAAATACAGACTGCGCTTTGCTGCTATAAATAAGATGAATGCCAGACCATGTCAAAACCTCTTTTAGTGTTTTCTCAAAGTCTGAAGCATAAGTGACACTATGTCAAATCCTGTGATGGGATCATCATGACTTTTTTCTATATGAGGTCTGCAGTCTGCACAAATTCTTTTGACAGAGATCACCAGGGACTGAAATGAACAGTGGCACTGAGGTGAAGGCTAAAAAATTGCAGCTGGACTTATATTCTTTGCAAAAAGCTACAGATATGAAATGTATAGTCATAGACACTTATACAGTATTGTATGTTCAAAGGTTCACTGAGTTTGTTGTGTGTCTAGATTCCCTTAAGAAGGCAGCTTTACAGTCCAATACAAATAATAGTTTTCGTCTTGATACCTCATTTTCTCCTCGATAACAGCTTGACAGTCAATGCATTTTATTTTTAAATTGCCTCATTCAATGAAAATTTTTAAGCTGTAATATTATACATTATTAGGGAGGTTTTGTTTTGTTTTTTTAAACCTGTCCTGTTTAGCAACTTGGTATGACACAGGATGGTCTTGATGCCTTCCTGCACAAAACAGATTTGCTAAGTGGAACTAAACAAGCTCCTCTTGTATAATTTCTAACATGCTTTATTGCTAAATAAAGTGAAGATGCTGGACCTGACGGGTGGAGGGAACAGAAAAGAAAGAAAGAAGAGAGGAAAATAAAAGAAAAAGAAATATAAAGGGGGATAATAACTGAAAGACAAATGAGAAGAGATACAAACAAATGTGTGTGCAATGACAACCAATGGCCTTTGTAAGTTTGTGTGTGTGTGAGCTGACGTGCTTGTGTCTTTCACTTAATGTAATAAGTAATTATAATAAGAGTGGAAAGCTGCAACCACACCAACTAGACCAAGTGGCCAATGGGAGGTGACCCAGAACACTCAAGCACCCCACAGCCTCCACAGAACAACAAAGACCCAGGGCCACACGTCCTCAGGACAGCTTAATACCCGACTCAAAGGGAAAGAACAGAGGGCCCCAGGAAGTGCCCTGGCGGCCAGGTGGCAAGAGTCTCGGAGAGCCAGAGAGCCAAAACTGCAGTCAGTCAACCCAGCCAAAAGCCAGCCACCCCTAGCACGAGCAGAGCACAAACCACAGGTCCCTGTGGGCCCGGGACCTACCCCGAGCCCCAGCAGAGGACCCAACCCAGCCAGGGAGGTAGAGCTGGGTGATATGGGAAAAATTAATATCAAAATAATATTTTTTATATTGGTAAATATCAATATAAGTTTTGACAGAAATCAAATCATTTTTGTCAAGCTTAAAATTTCCATTTTACTCCTGAGTGAGATGTGACGATATGAGACAAATTTTGGCTTGTCAGAAACTAAACATGACACGTACTGTAGAACATTATACAACTGTATTTCAAATAAAGAAAGTAGGTATATACACTAAACTAAAATCTTAATTCTGAGCAGTCAAGCCTTCATGTTTTACAGAAGAACATTAAAGTTGTCATGGTGTTTTCTTTAAATAAAGTAGGTTGTTGCCTTTGTGGTATCACTGCGTGTTTTTGTTGTAAGGCATGGAGCTGGAGAAAGTGACTCTGTTGTCTGTGGTTGTTTCAGGAGGACCAGCAGCACCTGTTAGGGTCTGAAAATGTGAAGTCCTACATGCTACATGCTCTAAAGGATGGTCGTGCTTCACACATTAAAGCACATCAGTATTGTTACCATCATTGTGGGAGCACACTTTGACACAGTTTGCAATGCAGCTTCTCTGCTTCATGTTGGACTTTAAACAGACAAAATATCTCTACACACAGAACTCCTCTGACCTGCTTTTCAGCAATGTCCTCGTCTTTTGAGCATCAAGCTGTGTCCATTGCAGTGTCTCCCTTAGTAAAACTTTCTCTCGGGTTTTTCCATTACTATTTTCTCTTTTATCTCGCTCGCTCTCCTAAGATGTGGTGCACGCAGCTGCAGAAGCCAAACATTGGCACGTGTCCTGCTACTGGATGCTACGCCTACAACCCAACACACAAAGATGGCCGCAGCTCTTTTCTGAATATGTGATTGGTTCGAAAGGCACTATTCTCATTAAGTTTGTGGTTTTTCATGTTTTCTGTTAAAACATGAATGGCATGAGTTCTACTGACGTAATATCGAACAAGTCTTAAATTTCTATCGAGCAAAAGTATTATCACGATAACTATCGTTATCGTTTTATTGCCCAGCTCTATTTAAGTTGAAAGGTTTTTTGTTTGTTAAGCCACGACCTATGAATCATTAAAGCATAAAAAAGGAATTCAACACAACGGATGAACCAGTGTTGTGTCTACACATAATAGCAAAGAAAAAATTCTAAATTGCATCTTAAGGCACTTTGTTACTAGCAGCCTGTTGCAAAAGCACATCATTTATTCACATTTCTGGAGAGGAATGTCCAGAAAAAGCCAAATATAACACCATTTGGCAGATCTAAAATAGTATTTTTTTCACCAGTAAGGTGATTTCCAAAGTGCTATGAAGTGAGAACTTGGCATATCTCAGAATGGTTTTCAGAGTGTGTTTAAAAAAAATTGAAAATACTGTACAAGAGGAGGACAAAAGAAGATGTGTCAGGCCTAAAACCTATCTACAACATATGAAGAGTATCTGAAATCCATGTCCTAAAGAAATAGGAAAAAAATCCAGCAAAGATCTGACACAGGAGTTGAGAGATGCATCTGGCCCTTCAGCTGATTCATCTACAGTTCACCGAGGCCACATAAGAAATGGTCTTGATGGAAGGGTGGCTGTCAAGAAGCAATTCTTAAAGAAGGGAAACAGGGAGAAAAGGCTGAGGTATGCCAAATTACACAAGAACTGGACTGAAAATCAAAGGCCACACCTATTGCCCGAACCTCAATATTATTGGCACAGTATGGGATAATCTTGACAGGCAACGGAACAAAAGGCAGCCAACATCCAAAGACCACCTTTGGAATGTCCTTCAAGAAACCTGGAGAACTATTCCTAATGACTACTTCAAGATATTAAAAGAAAGCTGGTTTAAGAGCATTCAGATAGAGTTGAAGAATAAAGGTGGTCATAGCAAATATGGACTTTCAAGCTCGTTATAATTGTACAAACTCTGTTTTTGCCTTATGTACTGAATTTCCATTTTTGTTTGCACATTTCAGTAAATCACCTATTTCCCATTTTCCAAGCAAAATATAACTAAATGAGGGGTGTCTAAAGACTTTTGCACAGTACAGTACGACCTACAATGCACCGAATTGCAAACAGACATGGCCAGAAACTACTTGTTAAACAAACAATAATACTGTAGAAAAAAGCATTTTTGGAGGAGATGCAGAAATAAGACTCAAGTTGAATCTGTAAACAGCCAACTAACAGAGTTTCCACAAACCTTCTAAATTAGAGACAGACCTGGGTGTTGTAAATTATTTTGTGAATTCCCTTAAACTCACTAGTCAAAAAATATCGCTGCATCTTTAAAATTACTTCTTTTGTGTTTTCCAAGAAAGTGCTTTTATCGCTAGGTTACAGATGATGGTTTACTTCAGTTTATTATTTAGTTTAGTTTCTAAAGCAGAAAATGTTCATATATGACTAAATTATGGCACTGCAATTGTCAAAAGAAATCTGTAAACAACCCAAAAGCAGAAATATCTTTAAAGCTGTTCAATGAGAGATTTCCCAGCAGCACCTTTCACCCACCTGTCTTCTCCACCTCCATAGGCTCTGGTTCAGGCTGTTCCACAGGATGACCATCCACATGTGTAAAAACGAACGGCTTCTCTGATGCCACCATCAGTCCCTTTCCTTTGGGCTCCACCGCCGCATAGTGAGGCACTGACTTCCCCGTGAGGACCCTCCTCTTCTTCACCTCATACTTCTTCTCCTGACCTGCATGTGGAAACCAAAGAACACACTGAAAACTGTGTACAGTAATACTGCCTTCTACTAAACTCAGAAAGAGACCAGGAGGAGTAGAAAAACACATCTTACGTCAAGAAGTACTACATGTACAGAGCTCATGTTCTATATGAGATTCCATCAGTCTTTACACAGCAAGTTCAAACCACTTCTATCGGAGTACAGGTTTTACCTCTCTAGGTATTTTGTGACTGTTATTAGGCTTTTGAAACATAATGAAACTGCCTTGCAACTTTGTAAACATGTAGAGCAACTCTCTCCTGGTTCCTTTCCTTATTTTAGGTTTGTTTTATATATCTGGTCATCAGTAATCATGCCAAGTTGTGCATAATATTTATTTTTCACTTTCTTGATTGTTTCTGCACTCAGCTGCAAGCTTAGCATGTGCTACTGCAATTACATGGAAAAAAGTATCTGTTTCTGAAGAAACTTTTTAGAGTGTTAATTCAGCTTTACAATCTTTTTGTACTGCTACCTCTCAGGCCACCTACTACAATATCTCTTGCTGATGAAACATTTTAAGGCCAGTTTATAAACTGAATATAGTAGAGGCTGAACAGAAATGCAGGGAAGAGTTTAGCAATTATAATGCATAAGTTTGCTGTTGTTGTGGTTTTTACATGCAATATGAGCTGCAGCTAATCAGCAAATCAATATTCATTTTCAATCACTGTTAATACTTCATAATTAAATCGCAATTTTTTAAAATTAAAATTCCATTTTAAATTAATCTTTTAGTCTAGAATACCTTTCAATCACCAGTTTCAGTAACTAAACTAGATGCAGTGTCTTTTAATTAATACTTCCCAGGTCAGAAACAAGCTAATGTGCCTAAGAGGTCTGTTTTTTCCTCATGATTACTGTGCATTACCCTCAGTGCATTTCTTCTTCTTCTTTTTTCAGCTGCTCCAGTTAGGGGTTCATTTCACCCTATCCCTTGCATTCTCTTCCTTCACCCCAACCCTCTGCATGTCCTCCTTCACTATATCCATGAATCTTCTCTGTGGTCTTCCTCTTCTCCTCCTGCCTGGCAGCTCCATCCTCAACATCCTTTGTCCAATATATCCACTATCCCTCCTCTGCACATATCCAAACCATCTCAGCCTTGCCTCTCTGACTTTGTCTCCAAACTTCTCAACTCGCACTGTCCCTCTGATGTACTCATTTCTAATCCTGTCCATCCAGGTCACTCCTAGGGAAAATCTCAACATCTTCAACTTTACCACCTCCAGTTCTGCCTTATGTCTTTTTGTCAGTGCCACCGTCTCCAAACCATACATCATAGCAGGTCTCACTACTGTCTTGTAAACCTTCCCTTTTACTCTTGCTGCTATCC
>VUQH01069098.1:7947-23010 GCA_015106775.1 Etroplus canarensis
CATCCTGCTCCCAGTTGGTGTCACTGCTGTGTACTACAGGTGAACTTTTAAGTGGGCTTTTGTAGGGAGGAGGAGCAATATAGCCAGGAGGTTGGCTGAATATCCTCCTTTGGTAGCTTTCCTTCGTGTCCAGCATGTGGCTTGCATGAGGGACTGCAGCTTGTGATGGATAATAGGTTAGAGTTTGCTGTTTGCCTCCTCTATCCCACAGTCCAGGTTCTCTGATGTTTGTAGTTTGTTGAACATGCTGTAGTGCTGCCACTTGAGGATCTGTTTCACTTCTGCTGCTCTCCACCAGCCCCTGAGAAGCTCCCCTTAACACTGCTTCTATACGTCTCCTCCTTGGGAGTGAATGACTGTAGCGAGCTGCCCAGGCCTCCAGCTCCCGATAGCTGCTGTTGCTCCTCTTAGCAGAAACTTCCCTGTTGTAGTAGACAGGGCTACAGGGTTCCCATCTCCTCTGCCACCCCTCCCTCAGTAATCCTCTCTCATGATCCCTTGCAGCTCGGTGGGCTGCTTTCCACTCTCTGTCTCTGGCTTCATGTAGCTGATACTCTCCCAGATCCTGGTGATGCTGAGTGTTGCGGCCCAGAAAGAAAGGAAAATGATCAGAAGAAGGGGCAACAAGGTCTGGGTCTGTCCAGTTGGTGTACTCGTGTAGAGCTCCTGCTGTTCTTGATCCTGGTATAGTCCAATAAGAGGACTCCCTGCTTTGATCCTGCTGCTCACCATAGTACAGTGGATAATGGGTTGGCTGATGTCTGTCATGATAGCTGTGAGTAGAATGGCGGAGAATTGCACATTTAAGAGGGATTATGTAATTTCACAGGTAACGCCACTGTATCTGTATGTTTATATTTAATAGCTAATGCTAATCTTTCAGGAATTTTTGCAGACTTCTGGTGTTAGTGAAGGGTTGCATAATCTTTAGAGAATGGGCAAAGGAAATACTTCTTATCATCAAGTAGTTAGTTCATATTTTTGTGTACATCAAGTGCAAATCTGTCAGACAAGCTCTGATAAATCCAAAGATTATAGTTGGCAGAGCATCAAACTTACTTGAGTGCACAGTTCCTCCCAGGAACTGTACCAAATTTGGAGTACAGATGTGACTGTCCCTGATTCTCAGGCCAGAACTCCATTTCGTCTCATATCCAGATCTGAATCATAAAACAAAAAAATGCAGTAATACTTAAAAATGTTTCATGCTTGTTCTTAGATTGCCTGCAATAAACGGATTTCAAAATGAGCTGAGCTTAATTATAGCTTTTAAGCACATACCTTCAGCTGCTATTTTGAAATTCTTGTCCTTGCTGCTCATGAGGTGACACCAGGTCTAATGAAATCTAAACAGGGCCACTTGTTTTAAGAGGACAGTGGTTTTCAGTCCCCCTCCCACTCCTCTACCAGACATAGGCACACGTACATACACATTAACTCCCTTGCCAAGCCCATCCCTTTTTCATCCAGGCAACATGCAGTTCAAATACCACTGAGGAAGTTTTTAAATCAGTTTCTTTAGAAGAAATATCTCTGAATCCATAATTCCCCTCTAAACTCACACAAAATTACAGTGAAGGTAAAATGTCAGTCAGAATTTTATGCATAGATCTAACATGTATTTGAGTCTAAAGCTGGAAGGATGCCTTGTAAAATGTAACATTATTATTTCTGAAACTTAAGGTTTTTGGTCAGAATGCATCTAGCCATTGACTGATAATGGCTAAGTCAGTGCTCACATACAGTTGCTCCATCCTTTTATAAAAAATGAGAGGGCAATAAAACACCAAACATCTGCTTTTTTGGACTTATCTGTCGCTACATCATCAGTTCCTTGCTAAAATCAATATCAACAAAATCACTTATGTGCACTTTCCATGCTAGTTGCGTGGGAGGTGCCAGGCATGATGGCAAGCAGACTCTGCAGAGAGATAGGGATCTGTTGTGTTGTCGGCTGAATTGTAGCAAAGGGAGGGATGGGCAGCCATTGGGTTGTATCCCTTTCTTTGAAACTCTCTAGCGTAACAAACAGGCTTTCCTTTTCTGAACAGAAAGTCTGTACATCAGCAGAGTGCAGCAGAGAGGGGATGAAGGACACACAGACAGCAGGCTGCAGGAAGGGCAGGCTTTTGGTGTTGACAGAATAGTTTGGAGTGAGTTTTGTTTGGGGTTTTAGAGAACTTAATAAAAACAAATATATTTAAACAATTACCCATGCACCATAAGGTGAATGTTTCCATGCCTGGCTAAGTCCTGCTTTGTTATTGCAATGAAAACCCAACCAAAACAAAGTTGGGATAAAAAAAATGAAAACATTATTACTGTCTAATAATTGCTGAAGATTACATTTAGTTCCTGTCAGGTGTTTTGCAATTTTAAAATTTACATTTGATATAAAACAGAGCAGAAATCAGGTTGAATAGTAATTGCAAGATGCCAACAACAATAAACTAAACATTGTATTTATATGAGCTTTGATAGTGCGCATACATTCAGCCATGTAGAAAAAGAAAGTACACCCTGTTTCAGTTCTATGGTTTTACATATCAGGACGTAATGAAAAACCATCTTGAACTCACCAGGCTCTAAAATTATAACCTCAGGTGTAAAACCAAAGCACAGCTGATTCTACTGAGTCGTTATTTAACAAAAATTAAGCCAAACTGGAAAAGCCATGTGTGAAAAAGAAGTACACACCATGATTCAACAGCTTGTAGAACCATCTTTAGCAGCAATAACTTGTAGTAATGGTTTTTTGTACGAATTTATCAGTCCACATCATTGTGAACACTTTTTGGCCCACTCTTCTTTACACATTGTGAACAGTTCGTTGAAGTTTGCAAGCATTTCTTTATGGACAGCTCTCTTAAGTTCTTACCACAGCATTTGAATAGCATTGAGCTCTGGACTTTGACTGGGTCATTGCTGCACCTTGATTTTTGTTTCTTTTTCACTCATTCTGTTGTAGATTTTCTTTTGTGCTTGGGATTGTTGTCTTTTTGCATGATCCGAGCTTTAGCTGTAGGACAGATGGGCTCACATTTGACTCTAAAATACTTTGATACGCTCCACACCAGCAAACAGCAAAAACCTTTGCGTTGATACAGGTGGTCACACTGGCTGATGAGCAGTTAATAAAGTGCATTTGATAAGCGGCACCTGGCTGCTACTTATCCTCTTATTTCCTACAGAAGCAGTAACGCTGTACTTTATTTTTCACACATTGCTTCTGGATTTTGACCTAGATTTTGTTAAATAAATAATGACACAGTCTAATGTGTAATGTTGTTCATCTGTAAGGCTTACCCTGACCTTGACCTTGATCTGAGGTTGTATTTACCAAATTTTAAGACCTGCTAAGGACTAGATGACTTTTTATTATGTCCTGATATGTAAGACCTTATAAGTGAAAGGCGGTGTACTATTTAACATGACAGTACATAGATTTTCTTGCAGAGCTGTTGATTAAAATGTTAAGTGAGGCATGCACCCTCTTAACTTATGTGCAGGGATGTAGGCGCGTGATAGCCAATTAAAGCCTTTTTTATGTCTGTGTTACAATCACAATGAATATTCATGACTAAATTAGCAACTATTAAAATTAAAGTTTGTAAAAAAAATCCTAATTATTTAGTTAAAGGTTTAACATGAATTTAATTAATCAAAAAGAATACAGACAAAACATAATCACAGAAATGTCTCATAAAAGGAACAAATCTGTTATAAATCTTGCAGGAAACATTGATTAGTCAATCATCAATTTAAGATCACAATCAGAATCAGAATCCTTTAACAGTCCCAGGGGAGAAATTGCTTGCATTATAGCTCCATAAATAAATAAATAAGGATATGAAAAGACAGAAATAAAACTGTATAAACCAATACTTAAAAAAAGTGCAATTGTCAAAATAGTAATTATAAATATATATCAAAGATAGAAAATGAAATGAGAATAAATTAACCTTACTGTAGAAAAAGCAATATGTGTAATATGTCCATTAAGTACTGTTATACAGATATGGCCAAAGAAAAACAGTCCAGTTAATAAAGGGAGGAGTTGTAAAGTTTGATGGCCACAGGTAGGAATGATTTCCTGTGGTGTTCTGTCTTGTAGCTTAGTGGAATGAGTCTGCTACTGAACATGTTCCTGTGCTTGTCCAGCACGTCATGGAGAGGGTGTGAAGAATTTTCCAATTTTGTCCTTACCTTGGACAGTATCCTCCTTTCTGGCACCTCCATCAGAGTCAAGCTCCACACCCACAACATTACTGGCCTTGCAGACCAGTCTGTTGAGTCTGTTGGTGTCCACTACTCTCAGCCTGCTGCCCCAGCACACTACAGCATAGAGGATGGCACTGGCTACCACAGAGTCATAGAGATCCAGAGCATCATCCGGCAGATATTGAAGGACCTAAGTTGTCTCAGAAAACAGAAATGGCTCTGGCCCTTCTTGTAGATTGCTTGTGTGTGTTTGATGAAGTCCAGTTTATTGCCAATTAGAACACTGAGGTATTTGTAATCCTTCACCATCTCCACACAGACCCCATGAATGAAACAGGGATCACTGGTGTTTTGGTCCTTCACGTCCACAATCAGTTCTTTAGTCCTTGTCACATTAAGCTGCAGATGATTCTGCTCACACCATGTGACAAAGTTGCCCACCACAGTCCTGTACTCTTCTTCATCACCCTCTCTGATACACCCCACTACTGCAGTGTCTTCAGAAAACTTCTGAAGGTGAGAGGAGGACAGTCCCCTGCAGGGCTCCAGTGTTGCTGACCACACTGTCTGACACACAGTGCTATAGACGCACGTCCTGTGGTCTGCCAGTCAGGTAATCAACAATCCAAGCCACAAAGGGAGGCATCCACCTGCATCACTCTCGGTTACTAATTGTAAGCACTGATTAACAAAACAGGTTTTCAGGGCCTTTAATGCTGTGACTTTTTCTAGTACAATGTGAAGATGCTGCAGTACAGACTTCTTTGTACCATGTCCAGGAGCTTTCTAAATGCTGTTGCGTCTGCTGTACTGACAAAAATCAGTCTGGTGAAACATCAAAGTTTTTCAAATTGAGAGAATAATCAAAAATATGGAAAACACTTTTTAATAAACTGGGTGAAATGATTAAGGAAACACACAAACAAAGGCTGGATTGTGTGTGATAACAATAGATGGAGATAAAGAGTAAAACCCAGAACTGACCTGTCTCATTCAAAACACAATGAAAACAAGTCAGTCTGATGACTGAATTTCTGATCTCATTAACAAAAAATAAGGCTGATTAATATAAAAATCATGTTCAGATTTTTGTCCTATAAAGTGTATTCACACACAAAGCTATGTACATGTCTGTGCTTGTATGTCATCAGTCCCATTAAAATTCTGATTTTCACTTCCTCCCCAAATCTCAAAAATAACCCTTGAGACAACTATTTAGACAAGTCTTTTTGATTAAAGACAAATGATGTGTAATGAATTAAAAATTAATAAAATGAAAATAAAATATTTAAAATAGTCCCAGCTGTTATAAGTGATATATTAATAGAATGTGACAGCAGCTGAAAAGTTCTTAAATAGCAGAGATAAACATATAAATAAAATTACTGTTTCTAAAAGTTCGCATTCTTTTATAAAAGCACCCAAGAACAAGAGCAGTAACTGGTCTCAACACAGTCCCTGTAGCAGGCCGTCCCTGTTGTCACTGATCTCTTCTTATAGACGCCCTGTAGATATTATTGTTTTGTTCGTCATCACAGTGCACAAGCTCCACGTTAAATCTGCTTGGTAGATGTTCCTCATAGAAAGCTGCAGTCTCATGCTCTTTTCGCATTTTGGATGAGAGATACACCAGAGCTCCTTTGCTGCACAGATGAGCTAGGGTCTCTACTAGCAGAGTGTATGTCTCTGGCAGGTAAATTATATCTGCACAAAGCACCAGATCCCAGTCAGAGGGGAAGTTCATGTGATCCTCACCCCAGGACAAAGGGAGGACAGTGGGAGGAACAGAAGGCCAACCACTGGAAGGCTTGTTAGCAGAGACATTGGCCTCAAGCTGTGGAAGGGCCAAAGGAAGGTCTGTAAGAGTCACCTCTGCACCTGAAAGAAAAGATATGAAAGTCTGTTTGAAAATGCTGCTGATCAAACTGTAAACTTAAGATCAGACAACATTAAAATCATTCATTCATCTTCCGCTTATCCAATTCAGGGTCGCGTTGGGCGCTGGAGCCTGTCCCAGCTGTCACAGGGCAAAAGGTGGGGTACAATCATTTTGATGTAAATGGGTACACAATATATAGCATCACTACAAGATTTAGACACACTCCTTTTTACATTTTCTACACTGTAGAACACAAGTAATTGTTTTCTATATGATGTTATCAGTGCCTCACATAATTTTGAAGAGATTTTGGCCCACTCTTCTTTACATGTTGATTTAGTTTATTGAAGTTTATGCTCAGTTATGTACACCTCTCTTACGGTCCCACCACAGCATTTGAATTGGGTTGAGCTCTGGACTTTGACTGGGCCAGTGCAACACATTGATTCTTTTCTTTTTCAGCCATTCTGTTGTCAATTTGCTGGTGTTCTTGGGATCATTGCCCTGTTGTATAATCCAAGTTTGGCCAAGCTTTAGCTACTGTACAAAGTGTCTTACATTTGACTCTTGAATACTTTAGCATACAGAGAAATTCATGTTTGACACAATGGCCGCAAGGTGCCCAGGTACGGTGGCTGCAAAAGAAACCCAAATCATCACCCCCTCCACCACTGTGCTTGACAGTTGGTATGAGGTGCAGATAGGTTGTGTTTGGTTTTTGCCAAACATGGTGCTTTGCATTATAGCCAAACACCTTCACTTTGCTCCAGAAGTCTGCATCTGCACAGACCTCAAATTTAGCAAATCCAGAGGCTTTCTCCTTTTCCAAACAAGCCATACTTGTCCAGCATTTTTCTACTAGGACCATCATGAACTTTAACATTTAACTTGCTAACTGAGGCCTGTTGAGTCTCAGCTGTAGCTCTTAAGTTTTATACATTTTCTCTGAGCATTGCACAATCTGACCTTTGCTGGGCTGTCCACTCCTGGGAAAACTGGCAGTTTTCTTGAATGTTTTCCACTTGGGAATAATCTTCCTCATTTCAGAATGATGGACTTCACTTTTTTGGAAATGGCCTTATAAATCTTCCCAGACTGATGGCCAGCAAAAATTACTTCTCTAAGATCATTGCTGATGTTTTAGTCCTCTGTATTTTGTTAACAAACACGTGATCACTCCAGACCAGCAAACTGCCAAAATGTCTTTTTTTAAAAAGGTGGTCTAGTACTTTAATTTCTGTGGGAGGTGTACTTAGTTTTTCTCAGGATTGTGTCTGCATTTTTTTTGGGGGGGGGGGGGTGTAGAAATGACTCAGTGCGTCGGAGGACTTGTTTGGGAGCCGGAGGGTTGCTGAGGCTCAAGACCTCGCCCTGGACCCATATGTGTGGAGGTGGACCAGAGGCCGGAAAGATGTCGGTTCACCCCCTCGAGCGCTGCCAAGGTGCTCTCAAGCAAGGCACCAAACCCACTACATTGCTCCCTGATGCCTGCAATGGGCAGAATTGCTCGCTGATCTCCCTCACTGCATGCTGCATGTAAGTGTGTGTGCATTTTATAGGTGGGAGTGCCAGTGATTTGAATTTCCCCAGCTGGGGATTAATAAAGTTGTTTGTAAAATAAATAAAGACATAATATCCCATGCTGTTGATCATCTGAGGTTGCATTTACCAAATTTTAAGACCTGCTAAGGACCAGATGATTCTTTATTACGGCCTGATAAATGTTACGCTTATTGTTGCTTGTATACATCTAGTATTTTGTCTTGTTTTACCCAGTAGAAACAGTATAAATATAGACAAAAAATTAATGAGTGGGCTTCCTCCTGAACACCGTGTAGTCCAGCAACAGCTGCACATGTGTAGGGGTATACAGTTACACTGTGGCAAATGGAAGTGAAGGTCTCAAGAAGAAACATCACGCTCGGTGAAGCTTCAGGAAACTGTATTTAACATCAATTACACGAGTTACTTACAAACACCAAACGTACCCAAGCGGGCAGCCACAATACCGACCACACCGGTGCCTGCGCCCAGTTCTATGAGCCGCTTTCCTCTCAGCTCCACACCCTGCTGCTCCAAGTAACCACACAGGTGCAACGCCTGCGCGCACACACACACACACACACACACACACACACACACACACACACACACACACAAACAATCAGTGCACAAAGCCTAACCTTTATAAAGACAACACAAAGTGAGCGACTGCCCGCTCTTACAGCTTCCCACACAGGAGCAGCCACGCCGAGGTCGGCTCCGAACACCTGTTTTATCTTCACCTCCACTCCCATCAAGGTGTAAACAGAATCCAGAGAAAATGTTTCAGCAAACAGACAGTCATCAGCAGGGAACGGATCGTCCTGGTCCTCACCGTGAGACATCGTTATGACCGCAGGTATACACGTGGGTGTCTAAAACCGGATGCGATGGGACAGCTGCTTCTAACTTCCGGTCTAGTGAATAATTCAGTTAGCCACATAAGGAGCAAAGGTCAAGCTTGTAAGAGTAGCTAATGAGCCTTGCTATTGTTTCTTCTTTGGATTTTATTCAGTATAAAATTTAATTTGACGCTGCTATCTGGCGATCCCTTGGGCAGAATACAAGGAGCTGGCTAACTGTTTTCACTAAGTTAGCCAGCTAATTGGCTAAATTAACCAGTAATCCTGGGCTCTGCCAGCCAAGTATTTAAATTTCAACTATACTACGAAACGATCAAAATGCTTTATCAAGTGTAGCATCAAGCTAATACTGTAGATGTAAAACTACAAGAGGCTTTTACTTTGAAATTCAACACAGAAACACACACGCACACACACACACAATTACTTCTCCAAAAATATTGCACAGCACACATTAAATTATACATTATAGCTTTAAAATAGTTAAAGAATTATTTTACACTCATACATAAGTTGCTGATATTAAAGAAAAATACAGTATTTGGCTGATACCCTGATTGGATTTTAATCATATAAAGCTAGCTATCTATCATCATCCGGTCCCTGTCCCCTTTATCTTTTGGTTGCTGCGGTTAGGAGTCATCCTAGCAGATCACCTGCCTCCATCTCATCCTATCCCTTGCATCCTCTTCTGTCAGGCCAACCCTCTGCATGTCCTCCTTCACTACATCCACAAATCTCCTCTGTGGTTTTCCTCTTTTCCTCCTGCGTGGCAGCTCCAATATAACCACTGTTCCTTCTCTACACATGTCCAAATCATCTCAGCCTTGCCTCTGACCTGCTCAACCTGAGCTGGCCCTCTGATGTCACTGAAAATGTACCTTTCAGCTGTTCCCTTGCATTCTCCACCAAGGAGTCGCCACAGTGGATTCATCCCCATTGGTAGTTTGGCAGAGGTTTTACACTAGATGCCCTTCCTGACACAACCCTCCACAGTGAGGGGGCTTGTGTCCCCACCTGGAATTGAACCAGGGACCTTTTGTTTATAAGGCAAATGCACAGACCACCATGCTACAGGGGAAATCTCAGCATCTTTAATGCTTCTATGTCCAGCTCTACTTCATATCTTTTGGTCAGTGCTATCATCTCCAAACCATACATCATAGCAGGTCTGACTACTGTCTTGTAAACCTTCCCTTCACTCGTGATATCTTTCTGTCACAAATCACCTCTGACACTCGTGCACTCTCTTCTTCACCTCTTTTATGCTGTCCATTGCTTTGGATGGTTGACCCCAGGTATTTAAACTCATCCACCTTCACTACCTCTACTCCTTAGTAAATTTCAGGGGATGAATTTAAAAATTATTAATACTGTCAAGTAAATCAAGAAAATAATCAGAAATCCTCATGTCTAAGAAAGAAATCACTATGGAGTTTTTGGATCCTTTCATATAGAAAACACGACCCTTCAAAGTTTACCCAAAATGCACTTTTTGAAGTTTTCGCCTGTGAATTTGAGGAAAACAAAAAAAAAAAATCAGGGTACCAGGTGTTGTTTCCACTACTCTACATCACAGGAAATAAATTGGTGTTTTATTGGAAATATGGTCAATTCCATTGTATATTAAGTTGCTCACAGAAAAAACAAAGCTGAACAAAAATTTGATTTTGGCTTTAAATTGTGACATTTGGAGGGGTTGCAAGGTATTTGGCTGGAGTTTAAAGCAGAGCTTAAATGTTTTTTCAGTTCTGAAAATTTCATGTGGCTATCTAATGCAGTTATGAAGTTTTAAGAGCTCAAAAATGCTGGACAAAACAAATTAAAAAGTGCCAAATTTCAACCCACAACTACTCTTTTACGCCAGATCTTTGTTTAATAGGATGAAGGTAAAATTTGCAAGGATTCACTAAATAAACTTAACAAGCCATTCTAAGGGGGTCATGTGGGAGGCAATCCCACATGACCACCTTAGGTTTTCATAGAATAACTCATTTGAATTCGTTTTGAGAGCTGAAGATGAAGTTTGTTAGTTGTTAATATAACTGCACTGTGATAATGTCATTAGTTATGCAAGATACACACAACACTCACGTTTAAGATTTGATTTTTTAAAAGTAACTGTCTCCTCACGTTTTCTTAACGAAACAATACTTAAGTGAAGTATCACTTGGACATTTCACATCAATTAAGTGGTACTTGTATAGCTCTTTTCCACTTGCTTTTTACTATGAACATCATTTACCCATTCACACTGGACTTAACTGTCATGCACACATTCGCACGCTGATGGACACATCGGGAATGATTTGGGGTTTAGTATTGTGCCCAAGGACACTTATAACTGGAGGAGCCAGGGAATCTAACCACCAGCCTTCACATTAGACATTGACCCTCTTAAGCCACATTTGCCCCAAACTAGGGACCTTTAGACCTCAAAGCTTTTTAAATTCCTTGTTTTTATTGTTGAAGGTGAAGTTTGTTTATTGTTAATTATCACCGCATTGGGATAATTTGGTTGTGCAAAACACACACAGCATTCTCATGTTCCATCTTTATTTTTAAAAAATTAAGTTCCTGTCTCCTCACCCATTTTGTTTGCAAAAACAATACTTAAGTGAAGTTTCACTTGGACATTTTTTTCACACACAACCCCACATCAATGACAAAGATGATTCAACACGTAAAGTGTAGAGACAAGTACAGATATGTTGAATAAAGCTCTTCAATTCAGCTTATTAGTCAAAAACCCCACAAGATCTTCCAACAGTCAAATGAAATGTAATGTGTGAATCTAAAAAAGAAAAAAAATCATAATGCTCTCTTTAATTGTCCATGTCTCTTCATTGTGTTGGACTACATCAGTTTCCTCAATGGAGTGAACATTAACTGTTGTGTTCAGACTACACAGACACTCTATTTAATATACAGCAAATCTTTCAGAAACAGAAAATCTCTGGATTACATGAAGTTATTTGAAAATAAATAAATTCTTTTTCTCATACAGATGACAGTAGTATTACATCCATAACCCCCCCAACCCCCTCAGGCCTCAATATGTGCAAACTGCAAGGGTTTAAAAAGGTAGCACTTTATGCAAGGACCATGGAGAGTAAAAAGTGTTTTAAAATGAGCACTTCTTGAGAGTGCAACAAGTGTTAAATGGGCATGAACTTAAAATGATGTGGAAAAAACTTATGGCCGTTTACACCCTCATCAACCCAACTGTGGAGTACCAGGGACCTCAATATTATTTTTAAAGTAAGGGATAACATAAAAAAGGTGGTCCTCAAAAGAATATTTCTGGTACTAAACTTCTATTCTAATCTTAACCCTAGTACTGCCGGACCTCAATATATTGATGTCCCAGATAAGTTTCGTGTACTGCTGGTCGTCTATATATTGATCACTTCCGGTGTTTTCATTCACTGCCGGTCATCTAGCTGGCAGGACTAGGGTTAAAAAGTACTGCCCAAATAAGAAAAACAATCTCCTTAAGTCTTTCACAGTAAAATACTGAGCTGGGACGTAAATGTAATGTTAAGATGACAATTAATTTGCAGTAAAACAGGACCTACTGCACATTTTAACAGACATTCATACTTGTCACATCTCACCCACAGAAACTAAATGCCTCTAATGACAGACAGAAATGACAGACAGAAATGATGCATTTTCATCCACATCACAATTTGAGTTCAAGCAGAAAACACTCGTTTCGCAATCTGACATTTGTAGTCCATTTTTATCCATCGCAAAGTGTTTTCTTTTGTTAAGACATAGATATGTCAGCATGGTCCAGCTGGACAAGCCTCTGTCAAAGTCACTTGATAAAATAGCCACTGCTGATTGTTTCTTTCTTAAAAATCCACCAAAAAACATCTCTACTAACCCACAGTGCCCCTGCAGAGATGGGGAATTCTTCTTAGCGTTTTCTGGTTGGTATGAAAGATAATACAATCAAGTCCAAGTCCACACAGATGCACAACAAACAACCAGACAGAAAACAAAAGCCAGGAGGAATGAATAATTAAAACTTTGTTCCAAAGAGAATGATAATTAGAACAATGACTATGACGAAAAGGATCAAAATGACCAGCATCTTCCGGTTTTTCTTCTGATACTGTTCCGCCTGCAAAGATAAATGAAAATATTGTCAAAAAATATGATTCACTTGCTTTCATTTTCTTGAAGAAAAGCACATAATTTATTATTACCATTAAGAATGACCTAAAATAAATCATTATAATTGTATAATTGTTCAATTATCTGGCAGTCTGATGGACGAGTCTGAGCTTGGTAAATTTCAGGAGAACATTACCTGCCTGACTGCACTGTGCCAACTTTAATGTTTAGTGGAGGAGCGATAATACTAGAAGTTTGTTTTTCCAGAGTTGGCCTGAGCTTCTTAGTTCCAGTGAAGAGAAATCTTAATGCTTCAGCTTACCAAGACATTTTGAAAAATTCTGTGTTTCCAATTTTTTGGGAACAGTTAAAGGAAGGCCATTTTCTGTTCCAGCATGACTGTGCCCCAGTGCACAAAGTCCATGAAGGCATAAAGAAGAACTGGACCACACAGGGTGGCCTAATGCCTATTAATTTAGAATGAAATTACATAAAAGCTTGTGTAGGTATAGCATGTAGGTTGCTGAATACTTTTGTCCATATACTGTATTTTGAAGAAAATTATGGGAAATGTAATGTGTTCATCACAGAATTAATGGGGCTTCATTTGTGCATTTCTGTGCAGAGAAAAACATCAGGTGTCAGCCAAGGCAACTCAACTGGCCTCAGTTATCCTCCTCCCAGTCAAACTCTACCTCCCTCTTCAAAAAAGTTAAACTATTAGTCAAAGTGTAATTACATATAATAAATGTGAAAAATGTGTGTTTACCTTTTGTAACTGTTTCAATCCATCTTCTGTTTTAACACAAGCCTGCTCCACATTGAAGTCGATTCTATCAAGAACAGTACCCTAAGGGAAAGAAAAAACCCAAGACAGAATTTTTTTTTCTTTTTTGTAGTAGACAATTTTTGCAGTGTGGTGAAGCAAAACACCTCCCAAGCCTGGGTATACGGTATCCTTAGCTGTCAGTTCAAAGTGCTTTAATTTATTTTTTACAATAACTTAAATCAGTTTTGGTCTTAAAACTACTCATACAAATAAATGGAATCTTGACACACAGGATGCTTTACATTTTGGAATTACTGAGGACAGTGGTTCTCAAACTGTGGACCAGGCCCTCTGGCAAGGACAACCAGGGGAAAAATCCTGAGGCCCGCACTACAAAATAAATTCAACATACCCAACTTAAACTAACACTGGCGATCAGGATAAGGATTCACACAAAGGTGGTTATCAATACATAAGTTAAAAAAGTTAATCACTCATAAAGGTTTTTTTGGGAACTGAATACAAAATGGTAAACTTTCATATATTCTGTAGTCATAAAGTGAAACACTTCAAGCATTATTTTGTTTTATTCTTAATGATTATGGCTTATAGCTCATGAAATTCAGAGATCCAGCATCTCAAAGTATTAATATTTCATTCTGAGTTTCAAGTAAACTGTTATTCAAACAGTATAAATGCACTGTATCTCTCAGTCTAATAGGGACACACAACTACAATAATGAAGAAGACTGTCCAGATGACAATCATTGACACCCTCCACAAGCAAGGTAAGCCAGAGAAGGTCACTGCTAAAAAGGCTGTCTGTTTGTAGCGAGCTGTATCAAAGCATACTAATGGAAAGGTGGCTGGAGAGGAAAAGTGCGGAAGGACATTCAAAAGGGATCACCACAGCCTTAAAAGGATCGCCAAGAAAAGCTGATTCAAGAACATGGGACTACTTCACAAGAAGTGGACTGAGGCTGGTGTCGGTGCATCAAAAGCCATCCATGGTGCCTCCAGAAAGTTTCCAGATCCTTTAAATTTTTCCACAGTCTGCAATGCCATAGACTTATCTGAAAATATATTCGATCGCCTTCTTTTTTCCCCAAATCAAAAAATAATATTAAACATAGGTGAAGTGAAAGCAGATTTTTAAAAAATTCTTTTGTTAATTTACATATACTAAAGCACAGAAATCTTACATTTACACAAGTATTCAGACCTGTTAGTATGACACCTTAATTTTTGCTCTGGTACACACTATTTCTTCAGACTCTGTCTGAGATGTGCCTGTATTGATGAGTAGGAGATCACTTGAAGCAAATAAAGTTGACTGGACATGATTACGCGAGACACACTCATGCTTATATAACGTCTCACAGCTGACATGTACAAAGTGAAGCCATGAGGTCCAAGGATCTCCTTCAGGAGCTAAAAGAGAGGATTGTGTCAAGGCACAAAGTTGTTCAAGGTTATAAAAAATCTCAGCCCCACTAAATATTCCAAGGTGCACAGCTGCTGCCATAGTACTCAAGTGGAAGAAGCTATTCCATGTTGTTCCATGAGCTGGCTGCCCACCTAAAATGAGCAATTGGGAGAGAAGGGTCTTGGTATGAGAGGTAGCAGAACCCAATGGTCATTCTGAGTGAACTCCAGAGATCCTG
>VUQH01069098.1:23030-47667 GCA_015106775.1 Etroplus canarensis
GAGATCCTGTGGGGAGCTGGGTGAACCTTCAAGAAGATCAAGCATCAGTGCAGCACTTCACCAATCTGGGCTTTATGGAAGAGTGGCCAGATGTAAGCCTCTCCTGATTGAAAAGCCTGCCTGAAGTATTCCCACCAACATCTGAAGGACTCTCAGTCAGTGAGAAATAAAATTCTATGATCTGATGAAGCAAAGATTGAATTATCTGGTATCGATTATAAGTGACATGGCTAGCACAAAACAGACACTGCCCATCACCTCTGCAATCCAATCCCAACAGGGCAGCATGGTGGTGGCAACGTCTTGCTGTGGGATGTTTTTCAGCAGGGAGAACTTGGAGACTAGTCAAGACTGATGTAAAGCTGAATGCAGCAAAGTATAGCGATACACTTAATGAAAACCTGATCCAGCATGCTCAGGACCTCCAACTAGGCTGAAGCTTCACTTTTCAGCATGATAATGACCCAAAACATCAAATAGAAAAGATCCCACAGGAATGGCTCAGGGACAACTCATTGAAGATACTTGAGTGGCGCAGCTACTCAAGAACCTTCACTGACTTGAATCCTATAGACCATATCTGGAGAGAACTCAAACTGGGTGTTCATCGTCAGGGCACACCTAATGTAAGGGAACTGCAAACCATGTTCAAGGACAATTGGCAGAAGGTACCTAAATCCAAGAATGCAAACCTTTTGGCATCATACACATGAATTCTTGAGGCTGTAATTGCTGCAATATAAATACTGAATAAAGGGTCGGAATAATTAAAGAACAAAAATTCTGACTTCACTTTCCCTGTGTTTAATATTTTTTGCTTCAGGAAAAAACAAGAATCTAGTATCTTTTCAAATTAACCTATTGCATAGGAAACTTCGGAAAAACTGAAGTTGCCTGACTGAACCCCACAGAGAATCTATGAGGTATTGTCAAAAAAACATGAGAAACACACGAGCCAAAAATACAGATGAGCTGAAGGCCGCTATCAAAGCAACCTGGGCTTCAATAACACAATGCCGCACTGATGCTGTAATTCATAGCCCCAATTAAATACTCGTAATAAATGAACACACTTTTCACAAGTTAGACATTTTGTCTTGTAAATCCTTTTTTGACTGATTTTAGGAAGTATTCTAATAATTTCACACATTGGATTTTTTATTTTCATGAGCTACAAATCATAATCATAAAAATTAAAACAAAAAAGGCTTGAATCATTTCACCTTGTGTGTAATGAATACAGAATGTATGAAAAATGATCTTTTTGAATGAAATTATTCAAAAAATATTTGTTTCCACTTTTTTTGGTACATCCATGACTAGACTTATAAAATGATTAGAAATCAGTTGTTGTGTCTTGCTTTTGCTTCAGATACCTGCTCCACCACCATTCCTGCCAAGTCTCGGAAAATCTCATTCAGATCCGAGATAGACTGCACTATCTGCCGGATCTCCCTCTCTCGTTCTTCAACCATGACTGTGTTCTGCTCCACCAGCATCAACTGATCGTCTGTAAATCCCTGAAAGAAGACAGATTCAAGAACAACACTTAAAACACAATATTATACACTGGAAAGACAGCAGGAAATAAGATGTGTTTGTTAAACAGCAACAAATTAATCAGACCAACTTTCATTTCAATAATGCAGAAGATTTTGTAGTAGTGCAGATTTTGGCCTTATGACAAAGGACAAGGCCCCCCAGCATCTTATTTGGGATTGATTTCCTAAAATAGTAACTGCCTGTTGGTGGTGAAATTAACTTAAAAAAAATACAAAAATTCAATGTAACATGAATAATGCTAAATTGAAAGTATCAGTGCTGGTAAATGGTAGAAACATAGAGTAAGTGCTCACAGATTCAGAGTATACTGTACAGAGTATTTTTATCCTCATTGTGCTGATGGTCATAATACTTCCTGTTGCACTATGTACACAAGGCATCTGTGTACACAGTGCCTGTGTACATGTATTGTGCACAAAGATGTAGTGAAATAATCATTGGATTTATCTCAACTAGGAATGTCAAACATAGGGCCAAAACAAGGGTCTAGTCTGGCTCACTGGATGGCTTTGCAAAATATGAAAAACTGATGACTCATGAGAGTCTGAACTGGTAATTTTATCTGAGTCATAATCAGTTTCTTACTGATATCGCTCATTCTGCCATACCAGACCAAAGAACAAAGTAATGGATAAACCATTAAATAAAAGAAAATTAGGTGTTTATTTTTACCATTTAGCATTCCATTAAATAAAAAAGTCTATTTATGCTGGAAATAAGAAATAACCTAAAGGTGTGTGCATTTCTCTCTCACCTGCTTGCTACTGAGCTTCTCCATTTGGACCACGCATTATACGTAATGGAAGGTAGAAGGTGTTACCTTAATGGGTGAATGTTACCCTCTTTGCCATCGGTCATGAGTGATCGCAAAGAGGGACGACAAGATGATGGGGCTATGAAGCAAAGTGCCCAACCCTACAGCTGAAAGCACTTTTTCTATAATTTTACACATTCAGATTTTCCTGACTGAGCCATGATGAGGAGTTTCTTTGATTTTCTACAGCAGAATCTATTTAAAATAGGGAAAAACTGAGACAGTGTCGAAAATGCAACTATTTTTCCTAAGTCAGTTTGGACTGTTTATCATCAGGATGGTTCATGAAATGTGAACACTTTCAGAAAGTACTGAAACTTTTTATATGAGAAGAAACAGGAAATAGTTGGAGGTGCGTTCTTTTGTGTGCGTGTTTTTAGGGATATTAAGCACCTGTTTTGCTCAACTGGCCTTCTGAAGCTCAAATGAGGCTCTATGTGACCCATGAACTAAAATATGTTGAACACCCCGACTTAAATGAAGTGTTGCCCTTACCTTGTCATATATAGCTAAATCTTCATCCTCTTCCATTAAAGGCCCCGAGTCAAAAAAGTGCTTTGATCTCTCCTCACGATTCTTCATACCTGTTAGGTAAGCCAGTGGCAAAATGCTTTAATAGCATTAAAACAGCATGAGGATAAAATACTTGATAACAGTACAAAAATATGAGATACAAATGTAAGAAATAAGAATTTAGGAGTTCCTCACGTTTTAGGTAGCTGGACTGTGTGTGCCTAAAATTGGTGGACAGTTCCTGGAGACTCTGTGCCAGAGATGAGACCACATTTCTCAGGAGTCTCTCCTCCTGCTCAGTGCAGTGGCCACAGCGAGACTGCAAACTCGTCACTGCTCGCTGGCATCGATGAAACATCTAAAATGAACACAAACCGCCCCATACGTTTTATTTCTAAATGCATTTCAGTCTCTTTCTGTTGTCAGATGTGTTCGTGTCCCCTGAGGAATCAATACTAGAAATACTCTCAGAAATACTTCTTTATATTAAAATAAAAAATGACAGCCAAAGAAATTCCAGACAGGGTTTCAGCTAAGAGAAAAGTATCATCTTTTCATGTCTAAAAATAAGCTGCAAGCATATTGCAACAGTGTTGAATTGCTGCACCTGTGTGATCTCCTGAGTAGTGATTTCTATGGCGTGCTCTTCTTCACTGCTGTCATCCAGTGTGGGACGATTCATATGCTTGTCATGAAGTAAGGCCAGTTCCTTCATCTTCTGCCGGATTCGTGTGATTTCATACTGGATCTGACAGGCAGCGATTAACAGTTAAAACCATGAGGGGACACCAAATACTGCAGTGATGATTCGGCTGGCTGAATGTTTTCATTTATCCGCTTTATTTGGCTTTAAAAAGAAAGTCAGTTTTACCTCATCGACTCCCTCTACCCATTTGGGAGGAAGTTTCTTGGTGACTCCAATGGTTGCTTCAGGGTCCAAACTGATCCCTGACACCAGGGCCATCCGATCATCAGCCAACTTAAAGACACAGGAAGATGGATTAAAACATTTTACATAATAGGTCAACAGTGTGAAGATGATGGTGAGTCGTTTTCTAAAGCAGGGCTACCAGGAAAGGAAATAACCACAGTACCTCATCAAGCTCCTAGTGTGATTGGCAGATATCAGAGTGGTCCCATCCAATAGAGAACAAGGAAAAGGAGAGAAAGACAGAAGTAACAGAAAGTGAGGCCCAGAAAATGTGAATATCCCTCCACTCCCACCCTCAAATGACTTTAAATTAGTAGTAATAACCACAGTAAAGCAGGCGGTCTGGCTGTTGGTATTAATTCTAGCAAAAACAATTGCAAGCACAAAAGTGTTGATTGAATATAAAATACATCATTAAGCTGTATCCAAATTACTTTACTTTAAATCAAATAATTACATGGAAGAAACAGTAAGAATAGAGAAAGCAGAAATGTGAGTTTAATAAAAGAAGAGGCTTTATAAGAGTTTTGAAAGAGAAGGGCATTTTAGTACTGATTATTAAATTTAGTATAATCTTCATTAATGGATTTGCCACTAAAACCTTGGACATGACTTGGTCTGCTGCTTTTAGCAAAGTCACTTATTTTAAACCCAAGTGTACAGCTAGCAGCAAAATGTTCTTTGTTTCTAATGGCAAATAGGATTTTAGATGCATTTCTTGTGCAACTTAACAGCCCTACTGTAACAAAGCAACAAAAAAACACCTGAGTCAAACATTTTAACAGCTTCCATGTGAGAGTTCAATAACAGTTGACTGCTCCAATTAATTTGGTTCCTCATAATTTTAATACCACCAAGCACCCTTCTCTGAGACACTAGCTGACATTTAAATTAACTCTGTTTGTGAAAATTAAAACAAACAAAACTCAAGATTACAAGAGAAGAATTTTTTTGGGCTTTCTCTTCAGTCTTCGAATAGCAAACTTTTTCAATTTCAGACACATAATAGACAGTATGGTTGGAGCAGTGCAATGGAGGGAGAGACTGAACAGTATGATAAGATCTTGGCTAGAAGCTCCTTCAGTCACAAGAGACCATCTGCAAATACAGAATTTTGATCCTACTCCAGGATCAGATTCTTCTCTGGCAGCGAATATCCTGCTGGGTAAAAAACACATTACTACTTTTTCACTTAGAACAGCAAAGTTAACAGGTAGCTTAGTCTATGTGAGGACAAATGATCGACACAAAGCTAAAGTTAAAAACCAGGTGTAAAGGTATCCACCGCAGGTGCATTATCACATGGGTAGGGATGGGAAATGATATCAATTATCCATTCAGTAAAATCGTATGCCTCCAAGCTTAACAATCCTTTTCATTAATACAGAAAAGGTTTTTTTTTAATTCTGATAGATGTGCACTTCAAAAATGACTTCAAAGTAATAGCAGTGGATTTTTCCACTCATGGAAGCCTTTTCTCCATTCTGTTTCTGCACTCTTTTCTGACTCACAGACAACACCTGCACGAATGTACTTTTCCAAACAGGAAAATCAATTGGAATCAGTCAGGAACTGGGCCTATAAGCAAAATCAATTTAGGCACTGAAATCAAGAAAATGTTATCAGTATGTACTCCTACGCATGGGGAGTCTAACTATCCAAAGCCAAACTACAGAGCTCTTTCATACTGTTTTGTAGGAATAAATGCCAGAAACTGACTGAGTAATGGTGTTTTTTGGCTCTTGAAAAGAAAAAGAGACAGACAGTCTATGAGCTGCTCATCTGCCCTATTAAGGATGAATCACCCTCCAAAAAATGTTTTCAGCTCTGGAAGCCACGGCATTATTTTCATTTCCCTTAGTTCAAGTGTGCTCCCTGATGATCCTGATAATAAACCCAAACATATCACTCTATACAGTGTCTCACAGAGATAAATCGCTACTTCAGGAGTGACAGCCATTTAAAGGGCTCAACTCTGTAGTTGTTCCTGATAAAATCACTTGTGTCACTAAGGGATCAGGGTTTTTAGTTTGCTCAGTGCCACCAGGAGTGGCAGCTAAGTAACAAAGACATGTTTAGTTACCAAGGATTTCCCCCCCCAACAGATGCACAATTTAAGCCTTAAGGCTGATGTGATACGCTTAAAAATTCATCGTTTGTTGCCTTACAGCTGGAAGAAACTAATCTACATCAGTGAGCAGGTAACCAGTTGAAATGGTCACAGCTGAGTGTGAATTTTTTACATATGCACAATCCCTCTTGCTCAAAGAAGCTCTGAAAAACTGTCAGGGTAGGTGCCAGGTTTTGTACTGCAATGGCATTTTAACTGCAAAAATGCCAGTAGGTTATGACAGGATTTTTATCTGCATCAACATTAAATACAGTATTTATTAAGGGTAGATGCATGCTACTTGTATTGTGGTGACTAAAGAGCTTTTCATTATGGTTCCACTGTAAATGTATTGTGCAAAAATCTCAAGCCACCCTCGTTTCTTTATATGCTGCTAAGAAAATGGGAAATATATGCAACAACTTAATGAAACGAGCACAGACATAAATGGAAATACAGTACATAAAACCTAAACAAACTTTGTACAATTATAACCAGAATGTCAATATTCATAGTCTTCAACACAACCTGAGCTCTCTTAGGCAAGCTTTCTCATCATTTCTTTTCATAGTCTTCAAAAATAGTTTTTCAGGTTTTCTGAAGGATATTCCAAAGCTCTTCTTTGGATGTTGGCTGTCTTTCGTTATGTTCTATGTGAAGATGATCCCACTGCTTCGATAATGTTGAGGGCCAGGCTCTGGGGAGGCCAATCTTTGACTGATAGTGTTCCATTGTGTTTTTCTATCCAGGTAGACTTATATTGCATTAGCAGTGTGTTTAAGATTATTGTCATGCTGAAAAATGAAGCCACTCAGCCAATCTTCAGATGGTATTAAATGGGAGATCAAAATCTGATGGTATTTTTCTGTATTCATAATTCTATTAATTTTGACAAGATCCCCAACAGCACTGGCTGAAACGATGCCCCTTGACAAACACTCGTTCGTGTACCTCTCTCCTGACCTCCTCCATACATGAGGATAATAATTTGAAACAAAAATTTTGATTAACCACTCCATAAGACCTGCTGCCACTGATTTTCAGACCAGTTCTTGCGTAATTTTGTATACCTCAGCCTTTTCTCTCTGTTTCCCATCTTTAAGAATGCCTTCTTCACAGCCATCCCTCCACTGAGACCATTTCTGATGAAGATTCAGTGAACAGTAGATGGATCAACTGCAGGGCCGGAAGCATCTCTCAGGTCCCGTGTCAGGTCTTTGTCAGACTTTTCTCCTAGTTCTTCAGCAAATGATTTTCAGATGCAGTCTGCTGTAGATATTTTTAAAGTCCTGCCACTTCTTCTGTCCTCCACTTGTCCTCTTTTCTCAGTTTTTTAAAGGACACACTGCACACCATGCTGAGATATGCTAAGTTTATTACTAACAGCTCTTTGGAAATCACCATGTTGGTGCAGAAATACCACTTTATTCCTGCCAGACTGTTATCTTTGGCAATTTATAGATTTAACAAAAGAAACTGGTGAAAAAAACAAAAGAAACTGGCTAGTGACAAAGTGCCAAAAGATACAACTTAAAACTGGTTCTTTACCAAGTTGTCTGTTACGCGTAGCCACAACACTGCTTCATCGCTTGTTTTAGGAACCCTTTTTATGCTTGAATGACACATAGGTTACTATTAAGCAATTTAACCAACAAACAAACAAATGGAAAAACATCTTGCTAAAAATGGACAGATACACGGACTGGACTGAAAATGAGTTAAAATGCAGCCAATGTCCACAGAAAAACTTTGAAAGCCACTCAGAAAGCCTGGAGAACTGCTGCTGAAGGCCAAAACCAAAATGAAATGAGGGGTGGCTCAAGACTTTTGCACAACACAGTATATCAACAAAGAGTTAGTAGTGTTTCTAAACGACAAGCAGAGGTTTTCAGAAATCTTATAGAGCCTTTTTCTTCACTTGGTTTGTCAAACATTTTTAGGAAATGCAGAGGAAACTTAGCTACACTCTAGATCACGACACAGTTTGATCTGTGAGGATAAAAAGGCCGCAGCAGTTTTTGCACCGAGGCTGCTAAAACACGCTGACATTTCAACACAAGTCTATGTCTGTCTGTTAGACACAGGGCGTTTACAGACATTTAACTAGTGTGAGCTGAAAGCATGCTTGCTCACACCTCTTCATCCTCCTCGATCATCACCTTACTAAAGCTCTGAGGTCGCAGAGGGTCGTCCACAACAGTAACTATCACAGCTATCTCACAGCTGGGGTCTAGCTAACAGGGCTCAGTGACTGGCTATATGCAAACACACACAGTAAAATGTCAAAACGATGCAGACCACTCACCGCAGCATTGCTACGTGTACTCAGACGGGGGTCGTATGTACTCACTTGCTCAGCCAATATCTGCCGGTTTTGGATTGCATTGTTCCGCATTAACAAGAAGGCATCTGTCAGACGCCTAGTGGCCATGACTGCCTTGTTTGATATCTAAATTATCAAGTGGACAAAGTACGGATCAGGCGGTGCTTTATTAAATTATGTCCACCGCCGCTGTCCCGCTGCTAACGCGGCGCTAGCTGTAGCTTTGTTTTTGCCTGCGATGAATGATGACGAAAACTCGCGATGCAGCGCCTACAGAGGACAGCAATCGACCTGAATCATGTTGATCCGCTAAACACCTCTAATACTGTAGAAAAACAAAAGGAAGCATGACCGAAGGTTTCTCGTCAAAATTTAACATCAAACTGGTAACGTTACTGCGCTTTCTTACTTCCTACGGAAGCAGGAAAACGTAAACACCTGCATTAAGCGATTGTTCTTCTACTACGCCTTGACTGCACTGTCAAGTGGGTTATCGCCACCTACCGCTCCGGCAGAGAACTGTACAAAACTGTTCACAGGTTTGTAATTTCAGGCTTTTTCGCATATAAATAGATTTGTGCAGTCTGAAAGAGACAGAAGACTGCCAAGTGGTGTCAGGGGAGAATGTATGTAGTCAGCCTATCCCTTGCACCCTCCTCTGTCACACCGACATGCTTCACTGCATCCATCCACCTTCTCTGAGGTCTTCCTCCTTTCCACCTGCCTGACAGCTCCTTCTTCAAAATTATTTGTCCAGTATATCCACTATCCCTCCTCTGAACATGTCCAAACCATTTCAACCGTGGCTCTCTAACTTTGTCTCCAAACTACTCAACCTGAGCTGTCCCTCTGATGTACACATTTCTAATCCTGTCCATCCTGGTTACTCCCAGTGAAAATCTCAACATCTTTAATTCTGCCACCTCCAGCTCTGCCTCCTGTCTTTTTGTCAGCACCACTGTCTTCAGATCATACATCATAGCAGGTCTCATTCCTGTCTTATAAACTTCACCTTTCACTCTTGCTACTATCCTTCTGTCACAAATCACCTCTGACAATCATCTTCACCCACTCCACCCTGCCTGCACTCTCTTCTTTACCTCTCTTGTGTTCTGTCCATTGCTTTGGATGGTTGACCCCAGGTATTTAAACTCATCCACCTTCACTACCTCTATTCCTTGCATCTTAGTTTTGCAAGCAATATCATTTTTCAATTTTTATGAGAAGTGTGGTTTTTATTTTCATTTCAGTTAAATAAATTTTTTTGCCACTTAGTTTTAGTTTTTAGTTTAGTTTCAGTCAGTCAAGTATAATAACCTCGGTCTGTAGTATGATTTTGGAAAGAAGAGTGAAAGGAGAGTCAAGGATTAAATGGTGGAAGTTAAATGTCTTCAGTGCACAGCAAATTGGTCTTGTTGCCCCGATACTTTAGGAGGGGACTCCAACATTGAAATTCTGAAGACATCTTTGTATGCAAGGAACAACACTGAATGACTGTGACTTTTAAAAGGGAAGTGATACTGTGGTGGAAAACACTGCATTGGCTCAGAAAAACATTGGCAGTGATCATAGATAATCACTGTATCCACAAATGCAAGTTCAAGCTCTAATTTAGCATTTTTTGTCTTCAACAAGTGCCCAAATTTCTTTCAGGTGCAACCTGAAAGAGGTAGGAGACTGCAAGATGGTGTCAGGGGTGGCAGCGGTTGGTGGTCTGAAGGATGACCTTGGAAATTAGGAAGCAGAAGCAAGTGAAAACATAGCCAATCATTAAATGGTGGAAGTTGAAGAAGGAAGAATATTGCACAGAATGCAGGGCAGAATTGAGACAGGCTCTGGTGAAGAGTTACCAGATGACTGGGAAAGTACAGCTGAAGTGGTGAGGGGAATGGTATTTGATGAATCCTCTGGACAGAGGAAAGAAGACAAGGAGACTTGGTGGAGGAATTAGGAAGTATCAGAAAGTATTCAAAGGAAGAGGTTGGCAAAGAAAAAGAAGATGAAGAAAGTAGACAGGAGTACTGGGAGTCTAGGCATACAGCAACTCACTATAGAGTTGTATGGACACTAAGGAAGGAGAAAAGGACTTGTACTGAGTGGCTAGACAGAATGACTGAGCTTCAAAGGATGTGCAGCAGGTTAGGGTGATTAAGGATAGAGATGAGAATGTAGTGAAGAGTGTGTTGAGGTAGTTACCAGATATAACTTTAAAGTAAGATCTTTCATTCTTCAGTAGTTCGAATAAATGCAAGGGGGAATCATGGTAACAGTACCTTCTTCTTCTTCTTTTCTTCTTTCAGCTGCTCCTGTTAGGGGTCGCCACAGTGGATCATGTATTATGAATCTGCATTTGGATTTGGCAAATATTTTGCACCCGATGTCCTTCCTGACACAACCCTACCCATTTACCTGTGTTTGGGACCAGTACTAAGAGTACACTTGTGTGTGGCCCCTGTGGCTGGGTTAATCATAGAAACAGTACCTAACATTTGATAATTAAAAAATTACATTAATTTTAAACTTAAAAATCTGCTGAAAGATGAATTATATAGCCACAGAACAGGAATTACAATCAGTAAAGCATCTTTCACTCATTAGTCAGTATATAGTATGCCACTGTATAAGGATAATACAGATTGTCCATGATGGAGAAACATTTTCCAGATTTACCCTTAGGTTTTTAACGGAGCAGACTACAGCGTTACAGTTGGTGCTTAGCAGCACAGAGCTTGAGACAAGAGCTCAGCATCTATTAAAATTTCAACCACATTTTAAAAGTTAAATAATGAGGTGTGTGCACCTTTAGCTGCTCATTTGTATATTCCCCAGGGGGTCACAGTAGCAGATGAATTCATCTGTAATGTGACTAAAGTTTTACAGCAGACACCCTTCCTGACATAACCCTCCATGGTAAGCAGGCCTTGTGCCTCCACCTCGATTAAAACATGCAACCTTTTACTTATAAGGCAAATGTGTAAACCATTACACTAAAGAGACACCAAATAGGATTTTGACTGCATAATCTCACAGATGGAGTTTTTCTTCAAAGTGTAATTTGTTGTACTTTATATCGGCAAATTTATCTCATGCAGCAAAGCTATTATGTGGTGATCATGTATATTTATGTGTTGACACCTGTATGTTGTACATAGAACAATATTTAGACCAAGTGTGGCAAATTTAACATCTTTGCCAACTCTATGCACAAGTGAAAATGCAAGTGCTTTTGGGAGAAGATAGTTGTGATTTGTTGTATCTAGGCTACAGTGCAGATTAAATTTAAAGTGGCAGTATTATTTTTGTTTCAATACATTCACAAAATATTAACCTTTACATCACAGAATGAGCTGCCTACCCATTTTAGTACACCCTTACAAGCCGTCTCTTCCATTTCCCCTCACACTGTGCATGATGCACTCTGTTAGTGTCTAATGTGTCTTTATATTTGGATTGATTCTAGATGGGGAACTCCCTCTCTCAAGCTGATTCTTTTGTCTGATTTATTTTGTCATTAGTATTGAACTAATGTCTGTTACTCTACTGATAGCTATATGCTTTACACTGTGTATAATTTGTGGCTAAGTGTTTTTGAATTCATTCCGATCCTATCTTTCATTTGTTTTATATTTCATCTGTAATGACTTGATAGTGAACTTACATTGTTACTGCATCACCATAAAACTTTTCACCTTTCAATCCTGCAGTATCTACAGTTAATTGGCACAATTTCTTTTTCTGACTGAACCTTAAGCTTCTTTCTCTGTATAGCTTCATCTACTGTAATGATCCTCAATGTTTAAATACACTCACAATCAGCTAAAAATGGGTTCAATTCTGGAATCTACCCTAGATTTTCTGGTAATTTTATATAAATCATCTCCCTTTGTCCAACATGGCATTTCTTTCACTAATTTAAGAACAGGATTTCAATCCCCTTAGCAAAATATGAACATTATGTGTATTAGGCCATGCCACGATCTGTGGGTTTCATGATTTTGTGTTTTGTTTTTTTGTGAGTTTCTAAGATGTTTAAGGTTCCTTGCTCCTCTTATCCCTAGGTTCTTGTTTCATGCAGTTTTGTCTTTGTCTTTTATTTTAGCTTCTCTTGTGGTTTTTTTTACATGAATAATGTGTCCCCATAGTTCTACTCTGTGCCGTTTCAGTTTTATGGTCTTTATTCTGGGTTATTGTATTCTAGTTTTGCATGTTCTTATTTATGGCTTCAGGATTTCTTAGTTCAGAGTACTGTTTATTATACTCTGTTAATATTCAAGCCTCAGTTCCCCTTCTCTTAGTTCTAGCCTCCATTTACGTTTTGTCTTTTTTTAGCTACCCCCAGCGTATTCCTGTCGTGTGATTTGTCTTCCGTCATGTCATTCTGTTATGTTCTCATTTCTTGTTTAACTTTGGTATAAGTCATGTCTCATGTATTATGTTTAGTTTTGCTTCTTGCCCCTGATTTTTGTCACCTGTGCTCCCTTCCCCCCTTTTGCCACTTTCCTTGTTTGTCTGTGTCTACTTATACCCTGCCTCTCATCAACTCTGTGTCATCAGTTGTTGTGGATGCAAGTCTGCTGGTATGGCAGTTTAGTCTAATGTTGTCAGGTTTTGCGCAGGTGAGAGTGCAGGGGAACCCAAAATGCAGGACTCTGAGGCAGGCAGGTTAAACTCAAAGGGCTTCATTAAGCCAAATACTCACTGTTTTACAAAGTCCAAGATCATAATATAAAACACAAGGAACAGAGACTCTCACACACCGGGGAAGAAAGACTGACGACGCGACAAAGTACTGAATACAGACAGAGACTAAATACTCACAGACTGACGAGCAAACGAGAAACAGGAGGGAGAGGAACACAGGTGGCAACAATCAGGAGCAGGAAGTAAATTGAACATAATGCACAGGGCAGAGCCGACTTCAAAGTAAAACAGAAAACAGAAAACCAGACATAAGCACAAACTTGACAGGAGACAGGAATACACAGACAAGGGGATCACAGGCAAACTGGAATACAGAAATAAACCAAGGAAGCAATCAGAATAATTACAGAAAACCATAACAGATGTCATCTTTCCTCAGTGTGCGTATTCCAGTTTCCAGTGTTTCCCTACCTGGCTTTATATTTTACGGACTTTGTATGTGAAAAGGACTTTTGGCTAAATAAAGCCCACTTCACATTTCTTTCATCTGGCGTCCTGTCCTGTATTTGGGTCCACCTCTCCCCACACACAATAATCAAGCCAAACCTCGTTATTACTGATTTCAGGTGTTTCATTCAGGCACAGAGCTACAAATGAATAAAATCAAGCACCTAGCCATTCAGGCTGCCTTTGCAAGCAGTTGTGAAAGAATGGCTCATTTAAAAGAGCTCAGTGGATTCAAGTGTGATACTGTAAGAGGGTGCAACCATTGCTACAAGTCAGTTAATGAAATTTTTTTCCCTCCTCGATACTCCACAATCAACCGTAAGTGGTATTATTGCAAATTGGAAGCATTTAAAAACCACAGCAGCTCATCCACTAAATGGCAGACTGTGTAAAGTTACAGAGTGGGGTTGCGGATTGCTGAAGCGTACAACGCATAAATGTCACACATGCTCTGCAGAGTTACAAACCTCCTCTTGCATTAACATCACCATAAAAACTGTGCACCAGAAGCTTTATGGCATCAATTTCCATGGATGAGCAGCTGCATACACACGTTACATCAGCAAGGGCAATTCCAAGTGTCAGATGCAGTTGTGTAAAGCACGCTACCACTGGACTCTGGAGCAGTGGAAATGCTTTCTATGGACTGACAGTTCGCGCTTCTCTTTCTGGCAATCTGATGCAAGAGTCTGGGTTTGGTGAATGCCAGGAGAATGTTACCTGCCTGACTGCATTATGCCAACTGTAAAGTTTTGGTGTAGGAGGGATAATGCCATAGGCTTGAAATGCACAAAATAATCAAAACAGCTGAGTATAGTAAACTAACATTTTGAACATAGTTCTACTAATTTAAATACGTTAAGTTCCCATGATCTTTTTCCTTTGGTGAGTTAATTAAACTCATAATTTTTTTTTAACTTGAACTTTTTGTGGATCAAGTAAGCGTCACTTAAACCTATAAGTATACTTTACTTAAAGTTGTTGTTTTGAAATTAGGTTAAAAGCGGTTATGTTGCTAAAACATGTTATTTAATATATGATATAATGAAATAATATATTCTTGAACACCATGCATAGCATTTATATATTTATTTCATTTCTTTATTGTTTAGTTTTTTCTGCCCCCCTGGGTACCCCAGCTTCCTAAAAAGAAAGACGTGTAGGATTAGGCTAACTGGCAATTTGCTGTACTTGTGGATGTTTCTTGTTGTCCTGCAGCAGACTGGTGATCCTGGGTGTACCCTGCCTGTCATCCTCTGACCCTGAATTGGATAAGTGATTCAAAGAGTAATTAAAAAATACAAATAAACATTAAGGTGAGTTAACATAAAATAACATGTTTGTGTACTTATTTAATTTCTGTTAATATAACTCCAAGGAAGAAGTGACTGAAAATTTTAGGCCACATGAGCTTCAAACATTTGAGCTGACCTACTGAGCACACTGATTTGACTATAATTAAAAGATGTGTGTAGTATGTAGTATGACAATATTTAACCTCTGAAAAACTGTAACTTTTAAGTTCATGAATTCAAAAACATTAAGTCAGCTGATTTCCTGAGTTCTGTGAACTTGTTCAGGTTTACAGTGCGAGGCTGGCCTGAGTCCTTATTTCCCATTAAGGAAAATCTTAATGCTTCAGCTTACCAAAACATTTTGGACAATTCTATGCTTCCAAATTAGTGGGACAAATTTGGGAAAGGTCCTTTTCTGTTCCAGCATGATTGTGTCCAATGCACAAAGTGAGTTTCATAAACACTTGCTTGGATGAGTTTGGTGTGGAAGGACTTTACTGGCCTGCACAGACCCCTGACCTTAGGCCCATCATACACCCTTGTTTTTATGAGATTACGAGCCTGGCCCTTTCATCTAACATCAGTGTCTGACTTCACAAATGCTCTTCTGGATGAAAGGGTCAGTACCTGAGCACCCATGTTAGTGACTTAAAACAAAAACTCCAAGAATTAACAGGAAGGGAAAAAGTGGAACTAAAGTAAATAGTGGCATCTGGAAGCCAGGTCACATATTCACGTCTAGCATTTCATTCATTCACACCTGCTCATTCACTCTGTTACATCCTGAACCTCATAGCAAGTTCCAGGATTAAAGCCGCAGTATTTAGATAATTGTGTTGACCTGATGTAAGGGGACAATAGATCAAACATGTGTGCGTGCGCTTGTGTGCGCGTGCACGCGCGAGGCGGCGCCACTCACTGTAATTATGTAAAAGCTCCTCCTCCGCCCATTCTTAATCCCTTATATCCGCTAATACCGCAGCAGACATTCACCCACAAGCACCAGCCGCCGTCAAACGAAGCAACAGCGATCCGTGTTGGTGAAGCTCCTTATAGGTTTTATTCACCTGGTCTGCCTCTGAGGTGAGAGAGAGAAGGTAAGAAGATTGTAGTCCTCTTCTTGTCTGAACACCTGTGCAGCACTTAGAGCTGAGAGGGTGGATATATGAAAATTGTGTGTGTGTGTGTGTGTGTGTGTGTGGGTGGGTGTGTGTCAATCTGATGTCCTGACTTCACATTATAATCCTGTTTGATGGATGCCCCCTTTTAAAGGGGTCCTAATTGCTGATTGCTGCTTTGCAGATTAAACTGATGGGAGGCATTTACCTGCACAACCAATAAATCTAAAGGCTTTTATTAAATCTGTTTATCTGATGTCGGTTAATTGCACGCGTTACGGGGCGAAACTCATCATGTTATTACTTGTTATGGCTCAGGTGTACACATGTCATTCCAAACTTTTCACCCAGCTCCATATTTTCAGTGGCGTCAGCACATATCTGAGATGAGCTCAAATTCTTGGTGCAGTATGTCTGATTTTCTCTGATGATTCCTGAAAATCACTAGACTGTTTGAAAAACAGATTGTAGCTGATCGGTATCCGTCAAGAAAGGAGCGTTCACCTTTAATGTTGGCTTGTGCAGTAACCAAGAATGAAGGCAAACCGGTTCTCTAGACAAAAATAGAGGTGACATAAAACTGAGTGCCTACAGTAAATGACTGCCTTCTTGTTTCTGCAGCCTCTCTGTTGGTTTTGTAGGCAGCTCTGTGAATATCTGGTCACTGTTCTCTCATTCGTCTTGTAGCTGATTGACATGGCCTCCTCTGATGATATAGAAGGTTCTCTGACTCCTGTGGATTTTATCCAGCTGCAGCAATACATGGAATGTAAGTTCCCACTTTATATGATTTAAGTGTGCAAATGAAAAAGAATAATAATACAATTCGTCTGTTTATTACTAATCAAAACCGGAACTACAAAGCACTTTACACCAAGCACGTCATACACACATTAATACACACTGTTGTGTATGAATCAACAGGCAGATATTGAAATGAAATAAAGCTAAAGCAATGAGTGATTAAATGCCCACCATAACATCTACAGTGGGAATATTCAAACTGTAATTAGAGCCATGCAAGACTCAAGTGGGATGTCAGTAATAAAATACGATGTAACTCAACACTGTAAGAATTTTCCCTGTTAAACTAGTAAAATAGTGGCAGCTTCATTTGCCATTTAATTTAAAGTGTCAGTTTATCACTGTAAAATGTATTAAAGCACTGTAAATCCATTCGTTGTTGAACTGGCTCTCAGTCTGAATGTACTTGTCTTCTTCTTCTTCTTCTTTTGGCTGCTCCCGTTAGGGATCGCCAGAGCGGATCATCTGCCTCCATCTCACCATAACCCTTGCATCCTCTTCCTTCACACCAACCCTCTGCATGTCATCTATCACTACATAAATGAACCTTCTCTGTGGTCTTCCTCGTCTCCTCCTGCCCGGCAGCTCCATCTTCAACATCCTTTGTCCAATATATCCACGATCCCTCCTTTAAACATGTCCAAACCATCTCAGCCTTGCCTCCCTGACTCTCGTCTATGCACCCAAAATTCAGTTTTCACTTTTCTGGTTGGCTGGAAGTGATCGATAGCAGCACTCTCGATCTTTATAGCTAAACCCCAGCACTCTTTTTGGCTGCACAGACCCTGGAAACCAAATCACTAAAGCAAAAAAGTATAATTTTTGTAGGTTTTTACTTTTGTTTTGCTGCTTTTTTCCTTAAGTAAACATTTGAACACTTGAGAATACCACTCATTATAGTTATATGAGAATAAATAATTTAAATTTAATGATTTATGAAAGAAGAGAAGCCAGATAAGGAGAGAAGGGAGTGTAACAGTCAAAGTCCAGCAAAAACTAGAACAGTTCACTTTATATATTCAGGGCTGTAGTACATATGCACTTTGCCCCTAGATAAAAGTAGAACTATTTCTTTTAAAAGTGCAATATGACAAGCTTTTCTTGTACTGGATCACTAATTTTAATTTTAATTTTTAATTTTACTTTAAAACTTGACTTTTATATTACACCCAAAGTAAAAGCACCTGTAGTTTACTCAGTACAGTGTGTCTGATTCCAGGAAAATCAACACAAAAAGACATTATAATATTCTCTGGAGCATCCACATGAAAACATAGATGAAAACTGCTAAATGTAAGTGCATGCTGGTGCTGGCTAAAGCTAATGCAGAATTATATAGATATGTTGACACAAAGAGGTGTAGCTAAAAACATTCTACTGTCCGCTGAAAGGCTTTGAAAGAAACAAAGTGGGTCTGTAGGGTTTTATTGTTTGCACACTGGATAATGGACAATGGATAATCACACCTGCTACTTTGTGGGCCTGGGAAAGTCATTGTGTGTTACTGCAATGCCCATACCCAGGTTTAATGTGCCATAGTCAGAGCGGATCAGCATACACAGCTGGGTTTTGACCTCTCCAATCTTTACTCTGCAGACAGCAATTTGAGGGTGAAAGATGTGATCAAAGAGTTCCATCCAGGGGGTCGGCTGGCCCAGCACAGCTTTGGAGAGGTAACTTTTATAGCCCGTCACACACTTTATTTTACAAGACTGTAACTCCTGATTTTTTTTTAAAATGACATTTACACATACAAATTATAAACAATGAAATATGAATTTATTATTTAAAAGTTTACCCATATTTTTAATAATGTACTCAATTAAAGGCAGATTTTTACAGTTTTGCTCATGAACTAGACTAATTTAAAACCAGAACTAGAATATATAAAATTCCCCACTTGCTCTGTGGGTGGTCTTTATATATATATATATATATATATATAGATATGTGTGTGTGTGTGTGTGTGTGGTTTTTTAAACATCCTACAATTTTTTGGTATATTTCAATATTAAAGTCAGACTCTCACTATAAAGGTTAACGTGATTGTTTTGTCCCTTTGTCTTGTCTAAAAATGACTTCTCTCCTCAGTGCGTCGATGCCGAAGGCTTCTCCCTCTTTCTCAAGACCTATCTAGAAGTAGATGACTTCCCTGCAGATTTCTGCCAGCGGCTTTTTCGTTATTTTCAACATGCAGAGCAAGATGGTTCCATGAGCCCTCAGCCCAAAGAATGTAAAGAAATGTTATTGTCTTTCAGCTATAAGCACTATGCAGCAGAGTTTGAAGGAAAAATATTTTCTGCACTCCTGTTTAGTGTGAGTCAAAATGCCCCACAGAACTTCCTGTGCCCACCTGTTCGTGTGTTTATTTTTATCTTGTTGTTCTGTCTCAGGAATGAGGCGGTAGGTGAAGCTTTGGAGATTAGTGCACCTGTTCCAATAACAAAACTATGATAAAATATAACTCTTAAATTATAGTTCCATATTTTTATCTACTTTTTCAATTTCAGTAAATCAAAAATTATGCACATTTTTTTTTCTCAGGTGGCGTCTTTCTTCGGGATGTGTCCTGTTACTTCTCAGTGTTGGAGGAGGGACAGCCACGGGAGAAGCTTGAGTGTTGGTTTCATTTACATTTTGATCATTTTAGGACATGTTTATTATACTTCAGATGAGGTTCATCTACATTTAATGCTGAAAATACTAAAATTGAGGATTTGTAAGATCTGAACAAGTGTGAAAACAATATCACTAATGGATTTTCTTTGGGTTTAGTTACCTTCAGACTTTATGACAAAGATGGAAACGGACTTCTGGACAGTTCTGTAAGTTACTTGAAGTCATTGACAGGGTTTCAAAACTGTCTGGCACATTTACTTGTATATTTTGTCTTGAATAAACCAGTCATTAATGTTAAGAAAATAGGATTAGTGCGTAAAATATGGGGGATCTAAAAGAACGTCTCAGGAAATATCTATTTACATGTCTCAGTGGTCAGGTATATTATTATAGTCTAATAAACATAAATCAATTCATTATTTATCCACAGTTTCATATTGATAACTTCTATGGCCACAGCATGCATGACATTTCAATTTTGTGGCATTTTGCTGTTTTTGATGTATCATGTGTAGTGCCTGACCTTTCTGACTATCTTAGATTACTTCTGCACACTAATTAGGTTGGATATGGTTACACCCAAACTCACCAGACCTCTTTTGTCTCTTGTTCAGGAAGTGGATCGTATAATCACTCAGATGATGCGAGCTGCTGATTATCTGGGCTGGGACGTGACTGAACTCAGACCAGTATGAATCTCCTTTAATGTTTTTGTTTTTTTCAAACCTGCATGACTTTTGAAGTTTAATTTTAAGTCGCTGACCAACCCGCATAAAATTGTCAAGTATGGCACCTTCAAGGACAAGCTATAGGTGTAAAAGGAACTTCACTACAAAGGATAAAAAGTCAGTCTTCTGTGATTGTACAGGTGCTCAAAGATATGATGACAGCAATTGATGTGGATGATAGTGGGACCGTCACTCTGGAGGAGTGGTTGAAGGGAGGCATGAACAATGTGCCTTTACTTGTTCTGCTTGGACTAAAGGTGAAAAAACAACATTTTTTGCTACCCTTTCTTTTTATTTTTAAAGTACCTCCACTGTTTAGTGCCTCATGGACAAAGTATGACTAACTCTGGGCATTATTTTTCATCCTTCTCTCACCCACAGATGACTGAAAAGGATGGGCAGCACATTTGGAGGATGAAGCATTTTAACAGGCCAACCTACTGTAGTGTGTGCCAGAACATGCTACTGGGCCTTGGAAAACAGGGACTCCACTGTACCTGTAAGAGCTCACAACCACCACCAGGGGGAAGCCGCACTCCTCACGCACTGTATAAATGAATCACAATACTTTATTAATCCCAAGGGTGAAATTGTATAATGAACCAGTGAAGACATGCATTTCACACTTGACATGTAGACTCTGGTTTTTATCAGTCATCTCTGCAGTTTCTCATGTTAAATATAGGAATGTCTTACCTTAAACTTCTCTCCGTGCTACATTTTTCTCCTTCCAGGTTGTAAGTACATCGTCCACAGCCAGTGTGCCAACAAGAATCCTGAACCCTGTGCTCGTACCTTTGTCAAATCAAAACAGGAAATTGGTGTAAGGAACACAATGATCACTTTTCAATGTCCAGTTCCTTTGTCTGGTTTATTTTTATTTCTGCTTTTCAAATTTTCAGTTCCATATACAAGAGTGTTCATGTTTTATGCTAAATTATATTTTCAGTGTGTTCATGGTTATATAGTCACCTCTTGTCTTCACCTGTTCTCTGTTTTACTGACCAAAAACCAAATTGCAATGACCGTAAACACTTAAACAACAAGGGACATTACGTGCATTAGAGAGTAAGTGCAACCCCTCTGTTTTTTTTTTCTTTTTTAAATGCGGATTACAGCTGGCACAATCTGTTCAGTACATCTGTTAAACGTCCTGATTTTGTGCAGGCCGGTGACTTTCTTTTTTCTGGTGCACTGTCACAGTCAGATACAGATTCAAAAAATTTATTATAAGAAGCTGAGGGAAGTGAAACGAGTGTGCTTTAGGAATATTTGATCTGCCAAGTTAAAGTTTATCCAATCAGTCATAAATCTGGGGCCATGTTAGCAGCAGGGTGTGGTCTATACTGATTCTTTTAAGGTCAACAATAACATAATTTTCCTGCAGTCATTCAGGGATGAATGAATAAATGTTTTGTAACAAAAGTCAACGTTAACAAAGCATTCTTAAAACGCTCTAAAAATATGGATAGATGAATATCTGCAAAATGTATCGTCCATTTCAAAAAGTAAATTTGTGTTTTTTACGGATTTGAAAAAAGTAATATCAGTGAGATCTTCAATCATGTTCATACACTATATTAATAAAACACTAAAGAAATACTTTACAATTCTTTTAAAAATAATGTGTGACAGGAGTTTAAAGCAGGTAGGTTAATGGCCCTTTTGACCCACCTACTTCTGTCACCTTTTAACCATTGGTCAGACCATATCCATTTTCAAACTTGGTCTTCATTTTGATCTTTCTGTAAAAACTAAAGACTCAAAACCTGAAAAATCTAAGTACTTTTGGATTCTCTACTTTCCTCTGAGCACACAGCAGATGAATCCACATATGTGATTATTTGGCCAAAATATAACACTAGATGCCCCTCCTGACACATCCCTGGGAGTACACTGGTTTGTGACCCCCAAGGCTAGGGTTGTAGCTCCTGCTAGTTGTGAACTGCTGAACTTTCATGTGTGAAACAAATGCATAAACCACTACACTATGGAAGACACTTGCTCATAACCTGAAACCAATGCCAAATAGCCCAGCTGCAGGTAAAAAGTAGTAGTTGTTAAAAAACACTCTTTTTGTCTCCTCTGTGTCTCAGATAGCAGCTCATGACTGGATCAGAGCTGACAGTAATGGCACTAAGTGTCAGGTCTGCCATAAGAAGATCAAAACCTTGGGAGGGAGGCATTGCGTGTGGTGCCAGGAGATGGTGAGGAACTTTGTGTATAGAGTTGAATGAGTATGAATGGATTACTTTTTTCTTGTTTACTAAGTCTTGTTTTTTAAGCGTCACGATGAGTGCATTTTGCGTGGCTTATCGACCTGTGACTGTGGGCCACTGAAAGATCATATACTGCCTCCATGGGCCATCTATGCTGTCTCAAAGGTAAAATGACTGTAAATGACATTATGAATTTAGGTGCAGATTTTTAAGATTGTTCTTAATGGGTTTGGATTACTAATCGTTCTATTTCCTACAGGAGGAGGACACCAGCCTGTTGAATGTCACACCTGATGGCCACATCCTGCAGGTCTGCCATTATCTAATCTCCATAAATCCATCCATCTATTCATCCATCCATCCATCCATCCATCCATCCTACATATCATACAAGAAGTCTTTCTGTGCAAGTAGTGCCACTCTCACTGGTTTCTGATGAGGAAATGTTACATGTTACTGGCTTCCCCAATTGTTTTCAAAAGCACCACAGCCTGCAAGTTCACCACGGTGGCTTGGCGTCTGCCTTGGTTAGACAACTCATGCTTGCAAACCCTCTGTGACTCAAAACACCAAGTTGATCACTTGCAAATAACAAGTATTCCCAGCAGTATAATTTGTAATGCTCCTCAGAGGCTGTAAGCCAGTAGTACCGCTCGTAGGCACTGGAAGTAGAGAACAAACCCTTTCCTGGGCTGAGACAAGCTAGCTAGCTTTGGACTTGGCCGACCTCTCCTCACAATCTCTAGCTTTTCTGGAAAAGTCCACCTTGAAAATGGATATTTAAGTATGTCTAAGAGCAAGTCAATTTCTCCTCCTCCGTCAGCCGTTGTGGGCGTGACAAAATTCTGACTCAATTGTATTAATGTGTGCAGATTGCTACAGACGTGTTTCGCTAGTCAAACTTGGCTGTAAAAGTTTTGCTCTGACCAACCAATCAGAGGATGGAAAAATGCTGATGTTATTGTGGGCCAGTGAGGGGAATTTGAAATCTGATTGGTTAAAGAAACAGTTCTTTTGCTAACACTTTTCAAGTTACATCGGCCAGCACTACTGATTCTAAAGGCCCTGGGGAGTTTAGATTGACATGGCAGCACACAGAGGCTAAAATCTGATTGTACAAAAAATCTAACATCCACATACACATAGTGGAAGCAGTGCAGCCAGGAGAAATTCTATGAAATGAAGAAAATAGACTCTTGGGAATAAATTAATACAATTTCATGGAACAAATATTAGAATTTAGGTTGTAAATGTAGATCAGTGCTTCTGATAGTGTTTAGGCCAGCAAAGAAGGCCTTGCTGGCTCTGACAGCCCACCACTGATACACTCACTGGCCACTTCTGTAGATACAATTTGCACTGGGTTGCACACACTTTTGCCTTCAGAACTCCTTTAATTCCTTCTGGCATGGATTCACCAAGTTGCTGGAAATATTCCTGATTATTCCAGATTGACATGATAGCAACACACAGTGTCTGCAGATTTGCCAGGTACACGTCCATGATACAGATCTCCCATTCCACCACATCCCAGAGATGCTCTGTTGGATTGAGGTCTGGTGACTGTGGAGGCCATTTGAGTAGTGAATTCATTGCCATGTTCAAGAAACCAGTTTGAGCTGACTTGAGCTTGAACTGTTCATACAATGCAAGATAGAGCTATGCTTTCATGTTGTTTACGCCAAATTCCAACCCTACCGTCCAAATCTTGCAGCAGAAATTTAAGACTCATCTGTAGTAACAAGAGATTATTTGAGTTACTGTTTCCTTTCTATCAGTTTGAAACAGTCTGGCCATTCTCCTTTGACCTCTGGCATCAGTAAGGTCTTTTTACTCAGAGAACTGCTACTCTCTGGTTATTTTCTCTTCTTTGGACCATTCTCTGTAAACCCTAGAGATGGTTATGCAGAAAAATCCCAGCAGATGAGCAGTTTCTAAAATACTCAGACCAGCTCAACTGGAACCAAGAAACATGCCACATTCAAAGTCACTTAAAACACCTTTCTCCCCCATTCTGATGTTTGATTTGAATGTCACCAGGTTGTTTTGACCATGTCTACATGACTAAATACACTGAGTTGCTGTCATGCAATTAGCTGATTAGAGATTTGCATTGACAAATTGCCTATTCAGTGTTTCTATATGAATTCTCTGACTTTTTATCCAATTTAGTGCTCAGTTCAGACAAAATAATTATAGTAGGTGATTTCAACATTCATGTAGATGTTGAAAATGACAGCCTGAACACTGCATTTCATTCATTATTAGACTCAATTGGCTTCTCACAAAATGTGAATGAACCAACTCATTGTTTCAATCACACTCTTGATCTTGTCCTGACATATGGCATAGAAACTGACCATTTAATAGTATTTCCTGAAAATCCCCTTCTGTCTAACCATTTCTTAGTAACATTTGAGTTTACAATAATGAACTACACAGCACTGGGGGA
>VUQH01069100.1:0-11916 GCA_015106775.1 Etroplus canarensis
GACAGGAGGCAGAGCTGGAGGTGGCAGAGCTGAAGATGTTGAGATTTTCACTGGGAGTGACCAGGATGCACAGGATTAGAAACGAGTACATCAGAGGGACAGCTCAGGTTGAGAAGTTTGGAGACAAAGTCAGAGAGGCAAGGCTGAGATGGTTTGGACATGTGCAGAGGAGGAATAGTGGATATATTGGACAAAAGATGGAGGTGCCAGGCAGGAGGAGAAGAGGAAGACCACAGAGAACATTGATGGATGTAGTGAAGGAGGACGTGCAGAGGGTTGGTGTGAGGGAAGAGGATGCTAGGGATAGGGTGGGATGGAGGCAGATGATCCGCTGCGGCGACCTCTAACGGGAGCAGCCGAAAGAAGAAGAAGACAGAGATCTGTGTAAATTTTCCTTTTTCACATGACTGTAGATGGGTAGATTGAGCCTTTATGCTTTTTCTGCCTGCTTGTTATACTTCACCTATGGCTGCAACTGTTCCACCTCTCGCTCTCTTTGCTGTAAGTGAATATGGGTCACAGCATGTAGTACTTCTCTGTCTTTCCTCACAGGGGTGTATAACTATAGCAGGTAACAGAGTAGAGGCACAAGAGTGCTTTGCTGTGTGCCCCATGTACAGAGTTTTCTGATGTCCCACGGGGCTCGAGAGGAAATGGAGCACACAGTCAAAAACTTTAGATTGTGCTTCAGCAGCACTGACTCATGTAGTTGAAGCTGCTCTGCAGTTTTGTGGGCTAGCGTCATGTATCAAACCTAATTTGGACACAACTTTTTAACAGGCATTTTATCTAAAACTGTGATGAAACAAGCTTGGTGACTTTGGTCCTTTGAAAATTGTAGCATTAGCATTAAGCTTGTCAGCCTGTATGACTTATTGCAAAGAGGCGCAAAAGTGGCATTTTCGGGATAAAGATTGCCTGTATAAAGAAAATGGTTATTTTCAGCCATTTTCTGGGACCAGCACGGCATGAGGCACTTATATGATTACCTTATGACCCTGATTACTGTGCTATCCTCAGCTAGTTATGAGGAAAATGCGGAGAATATATGGTTGTCACTCCAAAATGGTAGTCTCACATTACCGTATAAGAAATGCTCAGTTTTTGCAGCCAAAGGCAGCTTTTGTTAAAATTTTGATATGCCAGAGATCCAGGATAAAATTCTCACTGTTGCTACACCAGAAAACAAACATTGAAACGTGAGAGCAAGTACTGACCCGTTTTAGTGAGATTTAGGTTCACCTATTGCTATTATTAAAAGAGTGGGTAAGAAACATATTCATAACCCTGATCCATTTTTCTTAATCAATGAAATAAACTCCATACGTTTTTTTGTAGCAAATGTCAAACCATATGGGTTGCAGATGGATGATGTGAGTTAATGAAGCATTCACAGCATCTGATGTGCTTCAGCTTCAGTATTGCACTGTATTTTGTGGTGTTTGCGGAATGTGACAAGTAAATAACCTGTAGGATTTTGCTGCAACTGTGTCTGTAGGCATCTTTTGAAAAAGCACCACACAGCCATCTGTGAAGAATTCTGATCTGATTTTGTATGAGGACATTTTGTGCTGTATTTGTTTCTCTTCCAGTCACTGTATTTTACAAACTTAAATGAATGAAAACTAAATCTCTATAACAGATTCGGCATATAAATATACATTTGTAGTCTGAGTTCAACAGACCAATCAGACCAGTCAATTTAGCAGACTTTGCTTACATGCACATAAGCGGGGATCGCTTTTACAGAAATTTCAATTTTAAAAACCATTTGCTATGAAACTGAGTTAGCTTTTTTTTTTTTTTTTAATTTTTTTCAAGATAAACACACTCTGGACAAAAGTACTGGACCAGCTATAGTACACATCACACCTACAAGAGCTTTTAGGATATCTCATTCTAAATCCATAGACATTCATATAGTTTGTTCCCCTTTGCAGTGTTAGCAGCTTCCACCATTCTGGTAAGGCTTTCAACAAAATTTTTTAATGTGTCTGTGGGAATTTTTTGCCCTTTCAACCAGAAGAGCATTTTTGCAGTCAGAAACTGATGTTGGTTGAAAGGGCCTGGCTCACATTCTGCGCTCTAGTTCATTGCAAAGGTGTTTAACCTGATTGAGGTCAGGGCTCTGTGTGGGCCAGTCAAGATTTTCCATACCACACTCATCTAGCCATGCCTTTATGAACTTTTATGGTAACTTTATGTGGTTTGCTACTTTGTGACAGAGTTGCTGCGATCCCTAAATGCTTCCACTTTATAATAATGCCACTTGCAATATCCAGGAGGGAAGACATTTCACAAACTTTCTTGTTGCAATGGTGGTATCCTATTACAGTACCACACTCAAATTCAATGAGGTCTTTTAAAAGGACTCATTCTTTCACAAAAGTTTGCAAAGACAGTCTGCATGGCTAGGTGCTTGATTTTTTTTATACACCTGTGGCAATATGACAGAATGAAACACTTGGATTCAATGAGTAAGTGGTGTGGCCCAATACTTTTGTCTACATATCGTATCTACATTTGCAAAGGATCAGAAAAAGTGACTGGTGAATGGAACAGGAAGTCTTGGCCTGGATAGCAATTTGATACACTGGAAGCCCTGAAAAATTGACCACTGCCCGCAGAGGCTTAGTCAGCAGACAAATCAATGTTTTTCCAGACTGATGAGAAAGTAACCGAATGCATAAAGTCACTCCTGTTTTTTTTTTTTAATCATTACTGTTTTAATATATTTTACTATTTCAAATATTTTCAGATAATAAAAGTAATAAAATCTTGATTTAAGTACAGCAACAGCAACTTCAATAGCACTTTGGAATACATTTTAATGGGTTTCATCAAAGCATTCAATCTTTTTGTGATTTCAGCTCCTTTTTATGATGTCAGTACAGAGAGGGGTAGAAAAGAAGGCATGCAACTCTTTCTAGAGCACTCCTTGGTTGCCCCTGCCACTGCTTCGACAGCCTCAAGCTAAAAGAGAAATTCACTTTTAAATAGATCTCTGTGAAGACATGTCAGGCATTCAATCTTATCACAATCTTAAATGGGCCTTTAGAGCAATACTCTTGATGTCGCTGGAGTTAAAAAATGGCTTATATCTTAGTTTTAATTCACTCTTCCTGTATCTGGGCACTTTCCAGAAACCCAGAAGTACAGTATCATTTGAAACAAAAGGATGTGAAAAGTCTAACACCGTACTAAGAGCTGTCTGTTCTTTTGTCAGGTCTGCTCATCCTTGGTTTCAGCTTGGCTACGAAAAAAAAAGAAAAAGGATTTTTAGCAACATGCAAAGCAGTGTCTTTCTGTGGAGCTGCGTAGTTAAGTGAAGATTTGTGAGTTGTCTGACAGTAGAAACAAGACTTTAATCTGTGTTGTTGTCTTGTAACTCTGCTGGGAGCTATCTAACTGATAGTGAATCAACTCTCTGGGCAATTACAGGATTGATTAATTGATTTTCTGGTTTGACTTATTCAGTTGGAAAAACATGAATAAATGCTTGATCTCCAGAAACTAGTCTTTAATCATGTTGAACCTAACTGCAGGATTACCTCATCAACCAAAGAATGAAGGTCAAAACAGTGAAACAAAGTGAATGTTAAATGCATCTATCAATCTCTGTTTTCAGGGTGAAATGGCAGAGTTAGGATGTACAGGGACGTCTGTAACTAATACTGTATTATAGATTATTTACTGCAGTGTATAGTCGTTTAAAGCATATTTTTGCATATATATTTTTACTTATTAATGGCTGCCTACACAGGAACATAAAATGTACTGATTTTGAAGGATACTGATTCTTATACTGTATGATGCTTCTTTTGTTCTGATAGATTGTGTAAGATTGTGTGTGTCTCTTTAAAATTGCAGCTTATGATGTGATTATAGCACAGCATTTTGTCATAATTCACAGTGTGTGGAAAGTCGAGGACCCAGTGGGGCTGCAGGAAGCACCGTGAGTTGAACACAAAGCGAGCTTTATTTCAAAGCTGATAAGGCTATAAAAAACAACTAAGTCCACGAAGTGCAAAACAAGGCACAAAACATGGCGAGCTGGAGCACACACTGAAGAGGGACGACGCAAGAATGAACTAAAGAGAGGCAGGGGTGTAAATAGACTCAGACTAACAACCAACAAGAAACAGGAGGGAGAGGAGCACAGGTAACAACAATCAAGTAATCAGGGGCGATGACAGGAAGCAAAACTAAATACAATGCTGTACATAAGACACGACAGATACAAAAATAAGAGAGGATATGCACAAATACTAAGCACACAGTAACTCAAAAACACACATGAAAAATGAAGGAAAGTCAAGAGCAAAAACCAAAATTCAAAAAATAATTAAAACCAAAGAGAAAATTAAAACATTCAGAACATGAGCAGACTGACTCAAGAGAATGACAAAATAACCCCAAAAACCACCCACAAAGTCACAGACCATGACACATTTATTTTTTAAAATGAAAGAGCACATACTATGCTATATTTATAAGACTGATTTGAATGAAAAGCATTTTATTTAAATGATAAGTTGAGTGGAGGAGCTGCCGTATGTTTAATTAAAATATATTTGGGGAATATCATCAACATCTTCAGCAAAGGCACTAATGAAAGATGTATAGTCTAATACTTGTGGTCCTGGAAGATTTTTTTTAAAAAATTCTGTATCACTGTTTTTTTATTTGTTTTATAAATGATCCTCAATGTAAGAAGTCTAATAATTCTACTATGTAAAACCTCATTTATAGAAAATTTGGGATATTTTCCAAAATACAGTGAAAACAAAAAACAGTGTGTAAAGGGCAAGGTTGGAACCCAGTGATGAATGCTTGTGATCTTCAAGCCCTTGGGGGACACTGCCTATGAAACCATCATGATTCTGTGATGAAAATACCCAACTAGGCTCGGGCATATTTTGGAAAACCGTTGTCACTTAATACAGTTCATTGCTGCATTCAGAAATGCAACATAAAACTGTATTATACAAGGAGGAAGCCATATATCAGCACAAAGGTTGCCAGGTTCTCTGTGCCCAAGCTTATCTCACAAGAACTGACAGTGAAGCCATGTTCTGTGGTCAGATATCCTGCTGCCAGTTCAGATCTATCTCCTGTTGAAAATGTATGGCATGTGGAATTTTATATAAAGCAAGAATGAACAAAATTTCCAATTGCAAAACTACAACAATTAGTATCCTCAGCTCCAAAATGATTAAAAAGTGTTATTAAAAGGAAAGATGGTTTAACACAATGTTAAACATGCCTCTGTCACAATTTTTGTTGAGTGTGTTCCTTCCATCAAATTCTAAATTGTGTATACTTACAAACTAGAGTTTAGGTAGTCAGTAAAACTATTGAAAGGCTTTTCTTTGGACTTCAGAGAAAAGAAACGTCAGTTAAATAAAGGTTCGTATGAATTAACAAATCAGGTAATTCTTTTTATTGCAATTTAGAAAATATCCCAAAGTATAGTATAGTGTAGTGGTTTACACTTTTGCCTTACAAGCGAAAAGTCCCTGGTTTGATTCCAGGTGGGGACACAAGCCCCTCTCCCCTTGGAGAGTTGTGTCAAGAAGGGCATCTGGTATAAAACCACTGCCAAATTACCAGTGTGGATCAATCTGCCATGGTGACCTATTGGGAAGAGTATAAGGAAACAGCTGAAAGTACATTTTAGAAAATATCTCAGCTTTTGTGGAAATGAGATTTGTACCTTGAATCTCGAAGTATCCAGGCAGAGCAGCAGCAAATTCAAACTAACTTCTTGTTGCACTTGCTAACACAATGCCAAAGTCAAGAATTTACAGTTTGGCTTTTAATTTTAGCTTCTTGCTGAAAAGCACCCTGGGTTATATAATTAATCCTCCTACAATTTTTTGTACTCCCACCTCTATCAAATAGCCAGTTATATATGAAGCCAACAAAGTTGTCATTTTATCAACCAATGATTGAACCATGAGAATTTTATGTTAGGCCAAACCGTAGAAGTGCTCTGACTTGATTGCTCTCAAATAGTTAAAAAAATGGCCTCCTATGTCTTTTCCTAATGACTTTTTCTTTGCTTCATCAAGGAAGGATGTAAGAGAGATGTCATAAGGACTCAGGGAATTCATAGGTGGTTAAGAGGATCTGACTGTGCTCACATTAGGCTACTTAATTATGTGACAGTGAATGCTGTTGATGTGGGTTCCTGTGCAGCATTCTGAAGACACATCACCCCTTAAGTTCTTACCATGTGGTTTAATGTAGGCTTTGTATGACTCATTAAAATATACTACTCTGTTATTACATGGGTTGGAAATGAAATAAAACAGTTGTTAAATTATTTAGTGTGTTAGGCTTTGAATGTTAATGCTCCAAGATATTGTACAGCAGCATTACTGCCTTTCTTTTCATAGTGTATAGTTCACTGTATCCTCAATTCAAATAATGAAGTAAATGAAACGCCTTTCCTTGGTATTTAGAGAATTTGACTGCCACTTAAATATTCCCACATAATTTAAATCAGTTAAGAACAAAAAAAATATCTGACCTCAACCATAGATATTGCCTATGACACATCACAGCTAAAATGAGACTTTTTGTGATGGATTGAATGATATTATTGTTAATGCTTTGTTCAATTTTGGGGACGCTGCCTGAACAGATCAAGCAAGAGGCAGTATATGTGAAGCCCATTTTCTTGCTCAGCTGTTCTTACCTGAGTCCTTCTCATATGAGCGCAAATGGACATCATATCATTTTTGTAGTAGGGAGCAGGGAGCTTGAACACTGTTTAATGCCTGATGTGACTGTGTCGGACATTTGTGCTCTTATAGTTAGAAAAATTGAGGGCTGCAGCACATGTGTGAAAACAGCTATAGATATGTGACTGCCACTTGTATATGAAGGATGAAAAGTGGAGAGGGTTGGGTGGCATTTGTGTTTTATGTATGTAGTATATTTATACCTTTTAGTTCTACAAACACCATGTGGCACTTGCTTTGAAGGTCATATTTAAGGTCAAGCTTGAGCATCACATACTATAACTATACTTGGGTTTTTGGTTTTGATTGTCCTGTCTCTTGTTTGGGATCCACTGGATATGTATCAAATTTGATCATGGATGCACAGGAAACATTGTATAAACACAATCATAACAGCAATTCTCCCAGTAGTCGCTTTTTAAGTTAGACGAACAGTCACTCTAATGGGTAAAGATAATTTATATTATGCATTTCACTGAGTTGAGAGTGTAGTTTCCTATTTTTTTAAAATTAGATAGAAAATACCGAATTATTATTTTTGTTTGTTTTATCTTGAATTTGTTTCATTGCGACTGTCTGGTTCAATTTAAAAACTACATCAAGAAAGAGCTTGACCTTGATTTGGTGCCTCTCCTATAAACATAAAATAAGCAAACACCCACAGTGAGAATGTGCTTATTGGAATCCAAACTGAATAAAATTAGTAGAGTTGTGTTGTTGTGGGAATTAAAGTAATACAGAGATATATTACATGTTTTAATAATAGACAGTATTTATCAGGCAGCTGAGGAAGAGTTATTGAGATGGCTTGGAGTCTACATGCTGAAGTGTCCCTAGGCTGATCCGAGTGCATGATAGAGAAAGTGCTGTATATGTGAATGGGTTAATATGGCCTGTAGCATAAAGGGCTTTGAGCAATGAGGAAAACTAGATTTAAATTATGTCCATACATTGAATTACTCAGCTCCAGAGGTACTCTGTACTTCTCCATGTTGTTACAAATCTCATAACTCAGTGGACTTTTAAAAAATTAATATTTTTTTTCTGGCTTATTAGTCGCTCTGTTTGAAGAGCCCTTTCCAGAAATCCTAATTTATCAATAGACTGTGTCTGTAACTGCTCATTTGAAGAGATATTTATATACTTTTTTCAGTCTTTTAAATACAAAAGCAAGAAAACAGGTCTACAAGACCTGCTATAATGTATGATTTGCAGGTGGTGGTACTGGCAAAAAGACTAGAGATGGAGATGAAGGTGGGAGAGTTGAAGATGTTGAGATTTTCCCTGGCAGAGACCAGGATGGACAGAATTAGAAATGAATACATCAGAGGGACAGCTCAGGTTGAACAGTTTGGAGATGAAGGTAGAGATGCATGGTTGAGATGGTTTGGACGTACAGAGGAAGGATAATATATTCATTGGACAAAGTATGCTGAAGATGGAGCTGCCAGGAAGGAGGAAAAGAGTAAGACAGCAGAAAAGGATCATAGATATAGTAAAGGAGGACATTCAGAGGGTGGGTCTGCCATAAGAGGATGCAAGAAATATAGTGAGATGGAGGCAAATGATCTACTGTGGCAACCCTTAAAGGGAACAGTTGAAAGAACAAGAGTAAAAAAGTCACGTTTTCCTGTGCACTCTGCACCTTTTGAAATCACTGGTGCCCCATTGTTTATTGATGTGTGGATGCACATTTTTATATAGTCAGTCAGTACATCTTGAAACAATATTTGCCAGTGAACCAAAAGAAATACAATAGTCCCTTTGTGTGCTTTAGGTTTTGTTAAGTGAAGCACGTTTGCATAAAATGTGTTCTAATCCATGCGCAGGTAACAGCTGTTTTTGTAAAATCTTCACGGATTATTTCTGTGAAACACATACACATATCTTTTTCATTTGTTTTGTGTTGTGTGACAGTCAGCCTGTGATGTTTATCCACAGGATAATGCACTGGGCCAGGCGCATCGAGCAGGAGATTGACAGAGTCTTTCAGCACATCACTGGAGCTCAGCAATTGAAGGGGGTGAGTGTCTGGTTTGTCTTACTCATCATAGTGTGGGATATACTCAATAAGAGATGCACCAAACTGTGAGGTCACTGTGCATAATGGCTATAAATCCCTTAAGTTCAAGAGCTGAAGCTAAATAGGTACATAAAAGAAGAAAACAGGCACAATCTGCCTCAGAAATCACTTTATTTGCTTCTTTCATCATATTCTGGGCCCCCCTGCAGAGCTGATAACACACTGTCTCTGTTTTGTCAGGGCAGTCATAAATCTTCCTTTAATAGCTTCTATATTTATCAGTTTTTTTTTTATATATGTTCTGTTTTTAGATCTTTCAGATGCAAAGTTTTGCTGGCACTTTGTGTATTGGTTTGCATTTCCAGTAATTATTAGTGGCACACACACTTTATTATTCTTATGAAGTGAAAGAGATGCCTGAACACACACCTACAGTGGTTAGATTTAGAATATCTGAATTGAGCTACATGAAGTCATGAGCTTAATAACACCTACGTCCATGAATACTAATTTAGGACTTTCATGTGCTGTTAATATAATGCCTGTGTTATGTGTTAATATTGAAACTGTTCGCTTGTGCATTTTTGATGGGTATTTTTCATCAACCTCTAAATCACAAGTGGTTACACAGTCATTCATTTAAGTTACATACATTACAGTAATTAGATCCTTGGCTCTCTTCATCAGCTTCATTTCATTTATATTAAATTCCATATTAGAGGGGTTACTGTGTACAACTCCTATAAAAAGTGGTAATTGTTGTGGTTTTGTCTGAAGCTGGCTCTGAGGCTCCAAGTCCACTGGTTTCAACTGAAGGTTGGAAACCACAATTTTAGTGAGCATTGCTGAAGCAGAAGTAAATAGTAAAATTTTGACAAATATTTTATATGTAGAATCAACTCAAAATAACACTTGTTTTTTCATGAGGGAATGTGTTAGTGTGGCAGTATAAGCTCCCTGAAAATCAGTTCACTATTCTCTTGGGATTTGTTTACATTAAAAATATAGATTATCTCCCAGGTTGGCATTTAAATGTACAGTTTCACTGCTGCTAGAAAAGTTCCACACATTTTCAGAGCTTAAAAGCTTAAAACTGATTAATGAATCAAGAAATTATTTTCTGTATCAATCAATTTTGAAATGAGTATTATTAACTTATGGTTACTTGCGTACCTTCGTTTTCAGAAGCAGCATTAGTAAGATGTCTCACTATGGGATGCACCTCCCTGTGTATTCCTCAGAAGCATTTATCTAATTACGCCAATCTTGATTCGTTGGTGATTGCAACGCCCGCGTCACGCAGATCCACCTGCCCTTAAATAGCTTGCGCTATGATGCAGTGATTATTCAAAATAATCACCTCTTCTTGCTTCGCTCTAGCAAGAAGGGTTGTCTGGTGAGACATCTCACTCATGCTACTTCTGAGAATAGAGGAACTTCTGGTTCAGAGTAACCAGAAGTTCTCATGCTTAGCATTCGTTTCGATGTCTCATTATGGGATATGGAGACTTCCGTATTGCCAGACATGCTTATCTCAAACAATCACCAGGAATCAGCAGCCGGCCTCCTGTCCACATGAAGGCCCAGAGCTCAGCGCTGCCTGAGCCACACTTGGAGAACAGACGTCCAGTCTGTGGATTTGGCCGAAAGTAAGGGAAGAGGACCAGCTTGCAGTTGCGCAGATATCCTGGATCGGCATCCCTTTAACTAGGGCCCAGGATGCTGCCAGACTGCGAGTAGAGTGAACTCGCAAGCCCACAGGGACCTGCAGCCCTTGGCTCGCATATCCCAGAGCAGTCGCCTCCACAATCCAATGTGAGAGTCGCTGCTTGGTGATGGGTTTTCCCTTATGAAGGCCAGCCCAAGAAATAAAAAGCTGGTCACCTTTCCAAAAACCCTTGATCCTGTCCAAGTAAGCATGTAAAGCATGAAGAGGACACAGTGTGTGCAACCTTTGTTCTTCAGGTGAAGAAAAAGGAGTTGAGGAAAATGCTGCCAAAATAACAGGCACACATGAGCCCACCACCTTAGGCACAAAGGCTGGGTTGGGCTTCAGTGCCACTCTGACGTGCCCTGGGGCAAACTGAGTGCACGAAGGGTATGCTGACACTGCATGAATGTCACTGACTGCTTATTAGAAGCTAGAGCCAGCAACAACACTGTCTTCAAAGAGAGATGTTTTAAATTCACCTCCTGTAAAGGTTCAAACGGAGGGCGAGAAAGCCCCTCCAGAACTACTGCTAAGTCCCATGGGGGTGTCAGGGGACTGGAAACAGGGAGGAGCTTCCAGACTCCTTTCATAAAACGGCAAACCAAGGGGTTCTGGCCAGCTGTTTTATCTCTAAAACCCACATGACAAGCGGAAATAGCAGCCAAGTACACCTTAAGTGTGGAAAAGGCTTTTCCCCTGTCAATCAGGTTCTGCAGGAATGACAAAATCACACCAACCGTACACTGAAAATGAGCGTGTCCATTATCATAACACCAGCCCTCATACACCCTCCACTTACAGTCATAAAGAGACCTGGTGGAGGATGCCCTAGCATATTGGATGATATTAATTACACCCTACAGAAGACCCACAACATTTAAAGTAACCCAGTCAGGGGCCAGGCCCACAGTGCCAGACACTCTAGTGACTGAGCAGTTATCTGAGGGCTCTTGTTAAGCTAGCTACCCTGGGACGTAGATTGAGATATGCTCCGAAGCGAGAAGAGATGTTCGAATAGTGACTGTGTCATAATGCAAGCTATGTAAGGGCAGGTGGATCTGCCTGACGCGGGTGTTGCGATCACCAGCCAATCAAGATTGGCGTAATTAGATAAATGCTTCTGAGGAATATGCAGAGAGGCACATCCCATAGTGAGACATCGAAAAAAAATTCTAAGAATGAGAACTGATTGTTAGTTGCCCTCCAAAATCTTCTTCTTCTTCTTTCGGCTGCTCCCGTTAGGGGTCGCCACAGCGGATCATCTGCCTCCATCTCACCCTATCCCTTGCATCCTCTTCCCTCATACCAACCCTCTGCATGTCCTCCTTCACTACATCCATGAATCTTCTCTGTGGTCTTCCTCTTTTCCTCTTGCCTGGCAGCTCCATCTTCAACATCCTTTGTCCAATATATCCACTATCCCTCCTCTGAAC
>VUQH01069101.1:0-27500 GCA_015106775.1 Etroplus canarensis
CACAGTGTCACTGGAGGCCAAAGTAATGCTGTCCAGGGTAAGTATCTGGTAAGAAAGACTATTTCTGAGGTTTTTAGGGACAAATACAATAACCTCAGTTTTGTCTGAATTTAAAAGTAAGAGATTACTGGCCATCCAGGTCTTTATGTCTTCAAGACAAGCCTGTAATTTAACTAATTGATTTGAGTCATCGGGCTTCATGGATAAATATAGCTGGGTATCATCTGCATAAAACGTACGCCGTGTTTTCTAATAACTCTGCCTAAGGGAAGCATGTATAACGTAAAGAGTATTGGTCCCAGCACAGAACCCTGTGGGACTCCATGACTAACTTTTGTGTGTGAGGAAGACTCCACATTTACATACACAAATTGGAATCTGCCAGATAAATAAGATTCAAACCAGCGTAGTGCATTCCCTTTAATACCAGCGGAGTATTCTAGCCTCTGTAGTAAGATGTTGTGGTCGACTGTATCGAAAGCTGCACTGAGGTCTAGGAGAACAAGCACAGAGATGAGTCCACTGTCAGAAGCTATAAGAAGATCATTAGTAACCTTCACTAGTGCGGTTTCTGTGCTATGAGTCTCATTCCAACAGTCCGCTGTTGGAATGAGACTTAAAGAGCATACTACAAGATGCAAACCACTCATCAGCAATAAAATTCAGAATGTCGGCTTGGAATAGACAAAAAATTAGAGATGAGCCACAGCAGCTCTGGAACAAAGTTTTATGGACTTATGAGACAAAGCTGAACCTCTACCAAAGTGATGGAAAGGCCAAAGTATGGAGAAAGAAGAGATCTGCTAATAATCCTCAACACAGAAGCTCATCTGTGAAGCACAGTGGAGGTTGTGTCATGACTTGGGCTTGCATAGCTGCTCCTAGAACCGGCTCACTCATTTTTATTGAAGCTGTAGCTCATGATGTTTGTAGACTGAAACAGAAGTCTGCAGAAACATTTTGTCTGCCACTTTATAGAGAAATGTGTCCAAACTAATTAAGAGGAACTTTGTTATGCTGCAAGACAATGATACAGAACACGCTGCCAGTTCAGCAAAGGACCTCACTGGAGGAAAAATACAAGGCTTTAAACAAGATAATCAACAGATTTTAACCCAGTTGAACATGCATTTCACCACCTGAAGAGAAGACTGAAGGGAGAAACCCTGAAAAACAGACAACTAAAAGATGCTGTGGTAAAATCCTGAAAAGACATAACCAATGAAGAGACAAGAAATCTGGTCTGAGTCTATGTATCACAAGCTTTGTGCAGTTAGTTAGTATACTTTACCTCACCTGAAAAACTGGTTTGATACAAAATGTGTCATGTTGGGTTGTGTTGTCTTGTAATCTAGATATAAATACCAGTGAATAAAAGCTGAAAATCTGATTTTTCTTTTTATATTTATCTATTGATCACACGCAAATGTCTTCATTATACAACAGAAACAAATTAAATGGGCTTGCTATTCCAGGAAGGAAAGAATTGTATTTCGCAGCTGTGAAGAAGCCCATCCTCCAATTATATTCCATATCTCTAGCTAGCAGCAGTCATATGTTGTTATTAAATTTGAGGTTTAAAGTTACATTCCTTCTACTCCATCAAATGTTCACCAAATTCCAAACACATCAGCCGGTCCTCATCTTTCTCAGGCCTTTTCCCTTTCATCTTTAAAGTTGAAAGTTTGCTCTTTGATAAGCCTGTAAGTGAAGCACATATGGGTTTTGTTATAATAAAACTTTATGATCTTACAATTTAATTATAATTGTAATGCATGTTAAATTGCTCTGCATTAGGTTTCAACAGCTGTGTCTTCACTTTCTTGTATTCTACTATCAGCTGGTGACCGCGGAACTGGAAGCATCAACAGTTAGTCCGCAGACCCAGTTTTCAACCAAATTATAAAGCAAACAACCAGCTTTCTGCAGTTGATTATTTCCTTTCAAGAGCAAAATCCATTGTTACTTGTTAGAAATTATGCTGCCTTTGTCTGGAGAAATTTAAGCAGTAAACCTATCACTGTAAAACAGTATTTCTTCTCAGTAATAATAGAATGGCATAACAAACTTTGGCTCAGCAAACTGGTAAATAATGTAAGTTAGACTGTGCTAATTACAAATGGTTCCTCTTTGATTTCTTTATCTTGTTTTGGGCAATGCTGAAAGGCTGAAAGAGGAAACTGTCTTTTAAGGAATGGTGTGTTGATTATTTTAGGATTTACCACAAGAACAAAAGATCCAGAAATGGTAGAAAGCGTTGGAGAGAAGCTGGTGAGACTGTGTGGATGTCTGTGTGGGTGTTCATTATGAGGTTGTGTGGAGCTGTGGTGGAGGAGTGGTGTGTGCATTGAGGTGGGTGGCTGGTGAATGACACATCCAAATAATTGGTTTGAGGTAAAACAATGACAAAAATGAAATAAGAGTACAAAAAATGAGCATTGCATATTACAGAATACCAAATATAGAGTAAAAAGTATCTTTTCACAGATTATGTTAATGATATTAATTTTCTTTTAAAAAGAGTTTCCATGGTGAGCACCTTTGTGATGACTGATTTTAATTGATCTGTACCTTGCCACAAAAGATATTCCTCCACATTATCTTAAATATGAATCTTCTCAAAGGCAAAGGTTTCCCTGCTGAGAGCAGAATGTCAGAAAATGGCTTGTAATTTAAGAGAATTTGTAGTAACGGGTGAAACAGACTGCTAATTGAGAAAACGGGAAGAGAAAAGGTGAACAGATTAATTAGACTGGATAAGACAGGAAAGAAGAAAATACATCCAGGACCATCGTGCTGAGCTCTAACATCATCTGGGCAATTAAATGCTTCCACACCAGTTAACGCTCTGTGGGCAAGTCCTGTCCAAACACAGCTGTCTCATATGTCTGCCTGCAAGTTCTTCTAGAAATCAATGTGAAGCACAAAGTCTGTGGACACAGCAAACAAGACAGCACAGGAGAAAGAGAAATTTTCCATCATTTTTTCGTGAGAGTTATATCTTTTATGAGATCCACCTTTTCACACCTTTAGACTGATGAAATGTTTGAACATTTATTCATTTAATGAAAGTTAATGCACCTTCAGCTGCTCTCTGGTATTCTCCCCAAGGAGTCGCCACAGTGGATTAAGCTGCATTGGTAAATTTAACTGAGGTTTTACGCCGCATGTCCTTCCTGACGCAACCCTGCATGGTGAGAGGGGCTTCTGTCCCCCAAGTAAAATATTGCCTATAAAAGACATTCAATATAAATAACCAGTTCAGAAACCGTTTGAATAGTGTAACCTATATTAGATTTGCTAATTGGATGCAGGGAAGAGTATCAGCCAAGCCACCAGCTAATGCAGATTGGCTTTGAGATCTACTAATCTGCCAAGATTGCAGCTGAGTTTGACTTCATAGCCTGCTTATGCTTGATTATTTTCCAGGTTTTGACTGAATTTTTAGCATATGGATCCAGGTGACTTATCATAGATGAGGTGCACTATATGGACAAAAGTATTGGGCCACCTACACATTTCGCAAATAGAAGCTTTTATGGCATCACATTCTAAAGCTAAATTTGCATTAATATGGTGTTGATCTCCCCTTTGCAGCAATAAACACTCCATTCTTCTCAGAAGGCTTTCTACAAGATTGCAGAGTGTGTCTGTGGGAATTTTTGTCCATTCATCCAAAATTATATTTGCGAGGTCAAACACCAGTGTTGGAGGACCTGGCTTGCAAACTCTGGTCTAGTTCTAATTCAAGTTCTAGTTCATCACAAAAGTGTTCGATGGATCAGGGCTGTGTGTGGGCTATACCAAATTCATCAATGCCTTGATGGACCTTGCTTTGTGCAAGGTTCCCACAAAGTTGGAAGTATGCGGTTGTTCAAAATGTCTTGTAAGCCAAAGCATTAAGATTTCCCTTCACTGGAACTAAGGGGCCCAGGTCAACCACTTTGTGGCTGAGCTGCTGTGGTTCCTAAAAGCTTCCACTTTGCAATAATAACACTTGCAGCTGATGGTGGAATATTTAGGAGGAAAGAAATTTCACCAACTGACTTCTTGCATCAGTGGCATCCTATTACACCACATCACTTGAGTTCAGTGAACTCTTTAGAATGACCCATTCTTTCACAAATGTTTGTAAAGGCAGACTGCATGGATAGGTGTTGGATTTTATACACATGTGGCAATGGGACTCAATTAAACACCTGAATTTAATTACTAAGAGATGTGGGCCATTACTTTTACTACTTCATCCGTCACAGGGGTACTTTTTGCAGTGCACTTTGTAAAGGGGTATTTTAACAAGAAGTAGTTTTACCTAAGTAAAGGGCATTAATACTTTATCTGCAGCTGAACAGAAGAACTGACTTTGTAAAGCCCACATGCCTCTAATTATCACTGTCCTGTCTCTTTCTTCCTCCTTCTTTTCTCTTCCCTCTGTCTCTGTCCACTTCTGTCTCGCTCTTATCTTCCAGTCTCGTCAGACGCCTGAGGGCGAGTTCTTGCCTCTGGACCAGTGTGAGTTGGATGTGGGCTTTGGCACGGGTGCAGACCAGCTCTTCCTGGTGTCCCCTCTCACCATTTGTCATGAAATTAATCCCAAGAGCCCCTTTTTTGACCTCTCCCAGCGCTCTCTCATGAACGAACAGTTTGAGATTGTTGTTATCCTCGAGGGTATTGTGGAGACAACTGGTGAGCAATCTTTATCCATCACTTCTTTGTTTTCTTAGACATTCTTGTTGCATTCTTGTCTTCCATTCACTTTACTCACTCCCAATATAAATGTAAATTTCTATATTGATAACGAGCCACATAATGTTCCTGTCTAATAGATACTCATAATCTAGAATCTCATCTTCCCACTTTTGCATATTTGAACAACATGAGAACTGGAAAAAGTGAAGATGACATCAACATATGAGGATGACACCCTGATTGAATTTCAAGGGATATTTTATTTCTGCAGAATCAGTTTATGCCCACTCTATGCATAATAAAAAGCCTGTGGTCATAGATGCGTGTGTCACTTTGATGAATGAGCTGAGGTTTTAGTCGAAGTTCCACTCCATTTTTCACATGACAGCTGAGAGCAGAGGTAATTCAGAGGCCGTGGGACATTGGTAGAAAGCTGCTGCTGTAAACTACAGGCAGCCATGCTGGAGTACTTTCAGCAACAGCACAGATCTCTCTGTTGCATATTTAACACAATGATTCATCCCTAAAGTCCAATACAAATAAATCCATATCCCTTTTTTTCCTTTTCAGCTCTGTTTCTAGGCATCCCCCATAACCCTGACTCTGCCACTGTTTTAGGAGAAACCACAGAGTCAAACAGGCTTAGAGCAGAAGGGAGGGATCAGCAGGAAGCGAGAAGGCAGGCAGGCGACACGGCTGTGCTCTGTTGATAACACCGTTAAATCAGAGTGCAGCTATAAGTCTAGTGTCGCAGTGCACAGCACTCAACAGCTGAGGAGTAGACGAGGGAAGCCCTGGCAGTGTCATCCACAATTCTCCACAGTATGAAAACCATATGGAAAAGAAATGTTTTTAAAAAGTAAAAGTAATAATAACAACAATAAATACATTTTTAATTTCTTTTCCATATGTCTATCTTCACGTGAACACACATCCCATTAACCAAATGCATTAACGGATTCCCGGCACCTCCAGCTGCTGCTGACACAGCTGTTCAGCTTGTTGATTGTCTCCCCTGCTCATTCCATTTATGCTTCAACCAGACTTGACGGATTACCATGCAGAGGCTCTAATACTTGTCAGTTTTAGTTTGTGTCTTAAAGGCATCTTTTCTGTTTTCAACGCTGTGACAAAACTACTTAAGTTCTTTGCCTAGAAAAAAGCTGACAACTAAGATCAGTTCCAAGCAGTAATCTAAAAAAGCCTAATCTAAAAAAGTAATTTTAAAAAAGGTCAGTTTAGCTTTGACCTTAGGAGATGTCTTGAAATCAGTTTTCTCCATCCAAAAATTAGAAATATTCACCTGATCCAAAAATGGACCACAATTTACATATACAGATCCAATAGCACATTGAACCAGCTTTGGCAGCAATAGTTTAAAATGATCATTTTCTGTATGACTTTTTGCGGCATTTGTCTGTGCACAGCTCTCTTAAGGACCACAGCATTTCAATTGGGCTGAGGTCTGGACTTTGACTAGGCCATTGCAACAACTTGATTCTTTTCGTTTTTTAGCCACTATGTTGAAGATTTGCTGGTGTGCTTTGGATCATTGTCCTGTTGCACGACCCAGTTTTGGCCAAGCTTTAACTATCAGACAGGTGACCTCACATTTGACTCTGGAATATTTTGGTATACAGAGGAATTCATGGTTGGCTCAATGACTGCAGCATGCCCAAGTATTGTGGCTGCAAAACAAGCTCAAATTATCACCCTCCACCACACTTGACAGTTGTTAGTTTTTGTGATGATATGTTGTGCTTGGTTTTCACAAATTTGGCACTGTAAGCTATGACCAGACATCTTCGCTTTGGTCCCATCTGTCCAAAGGACATTGTTTCAAAAGTCTTTTGGTTTGTACAGCTTTGTAAACCTAAGCCAGTCTGCCATGCTCTTTTTAAAGAGAAGGGGCCTTTCCCTGGCAGTCTTCCCAAAGTAGCACAGTGGCTCGGTGGTTAGCACCGTTGCCTCCCAGATAAAGGGTCTTGGGTTCAAACCCAGGTAGGGCCCCTCTGTGTGGAGTTTGTATGTTCCCCCTGTGTTTGTGTAGGCTTTCTCTGGTTTCTCCTGCCATTGAAAAATATGCTAGGATAATGCTATCTGTCAGCCCAGGGTGTTCTTAATCTCAAGAGTTTACTTCCTGGATAAATAAAGGTTAATAAAAAAGTTGCACTTGTTTTAGTCTTTTTCTAATTGTACTGTCATGAACTTCAACATATTAACTGAAGCCTGTAGAGTCCGAGATTTAGTGCTTGGGTTTTTTTCATTTTCTCTGAGCAAGTCTGATCTTGAGGTGAATTTGCTGGGAGGTCCATTCCTGGGAAGATTGTGGCATTAGCCTAACACACACCTGAATGCTTCAGACTATCAAACTGCCAAAAACGTCTGCTTTTATAGAAGTGGTCACACTGGCTGATGATGAGTTAATCAAGTGCATTTGATTAGCAGCACCTGGCTACTTCTTACCCTCTTAATTCTGATGGAAGCAGTGAGGATATACGTACTTTCTTTTTCTGTGTAGGACTATATGTAGGTTGCACTGTGTCCATCTGCAGATGGCACACAACCCTCTGTAAATTCTTTGGAATTCAACAGAAAAGGCAAATGACATTAATGTACTCTGTAAACTCTGCCAGGGTCAGGGATTTTACATAAAGGGCTCTCCAGGAGAGCCCTGCTTACTGTTTTCCAAGTGTTTGCATAGTTGTGCTGAGGGCTTTTATTTTCATGCAAGAAGCAGTAAACATTAACCATCTGGTTGAATATCCAAATGATGCTTGAATGATGGAACTTAACTAGCATGCCTGGCAGGCTCTAATCCCACAAGCTTCCATGGCATCATTGTATTCTTATGCAACTAGTGTCAGCAGAAGCCCAGTCGTTTACTGGTGGAAGAGGAGAATACTTTGGAAAACGATTCTGGACTTCCATCTGTAATTAAAGCTAAGCTGCAGGGCAGTTGAGAATAAAAATCACCTTTATGTAGATGTAGGAATGTTGAAGAGTTTCTGTGGATAAAGATGAGTAGTGAGCTTGGAATAGCATCATGTTGTGACATAACACTGTACATATCATCTCTCAGAGGGACTGGATCAGACTCCTACTCTTCAGCTAACTGTAGTGTTTAAAAGAAAAGCTCAGGTTGTAGCAGAGCTGTTGGATCAGAAAAAATATGAACTAAGTGATTATTGATCCGTGAAGGACCTCCAACAAACATCCAAATGTCAAGAAAATTATTTTACAAGGCTCAGATCAAATGGAAGAAATGTTCACGCTAGCAGACATACAGGCTCCCACGTTAGAGGAAAATCTTTGCTTTGCTTGTTAATAGATCATCCGTAAATTAGGCACTCCGCAAGAGCCTGATGAGGACTGATGTCAGTTTGCCAACAGATGATTTTCTTCTAGCTGGGCAGAGACTGAATGCAGGAGAATCTGCAATCAGCTTCACAAGTTAAAATAAAGACAAGTAAAAACAGGACCCTTTGACACTGATGTGCTGATGTGAGAGCATGGTGTTTGGGGACTGCTAATCATGCTGAACAGATTTAAACTAACAAGTTATCGCAGCCAACACAAGCCACACTGATAGCAACATAAATGGCAGAAAATGTGAGAATCACTCACCAGTGCAAGGAAAGAGAAACTGCGAAGCCTATAAAATCCTATAAAATCTCTGGAATTTTCCTTTTCATTAATGTAAAGATGTTCTTTATTTCATGTTTTCCATTACAGTACATAAGTGGTGACAAACTTTTAAAAAAAGGGAAGCATGCATTAATATTAGTGGGGTGTAATAGCTTTCTGGTTACCTTCATGAACTGGGAAATGTAAGGAAACCATTCATGTGGGTTTACTTTAAATCTTCTAGCATGTGACTAAATTGAGTTAGAGGATCATACAGAAGGTAGATTCAAGCTGTCTTCACAAGTAATAAAGGCGAGAGGAAAAAGAGATAATAGGAGGCGATGCTGCCCTTTCACATTCCTCCTTATCAGCCTGTAATTGTTTTTGCTGGAACTCCATTTAATGGAAGTTATCAAAATTATTACTCCTGTCACTCTCTTCTAGGTATGACATGCCAGGCAAGGACATCATACACGGAGGATGAGGTTTTATGGGGCCATCGTTTCCTGCCTGTAATGTCCCTGGAGGAAGGCTTCTTCAGGGTTGACTACTCTCAGTTCCACAGTACCTTTGAGGTACCCACACCACCATACAGCGTCAAAGAGCATGAAGAGAAGAATTCTCTGCCCTCACCTCTATCTACTCCTACTCCCGCACTGACTGAGAGCCACGGCGCCCGGCGTGACCGGGTGTTTTCTGTGGATTGCATTAACGCAACAGAGGAAAGGGGCCGTCAAGGAGGGGCTGGGGTCCGACTTCCGAGCAAACTGCAGAGGATGAGTTCATCCGGGAAAGAGGACCTGCAGAGAAAGGTGCTTATGATCAGCTCCCAGCACTCTGAGAAGGCCTGCAGCACTGGAGACCTCCCCCTGAAGCTGCAACGCCTCAGCTCCTCACCTGGCCCTGAGGCAGCGAATCGTCTAGGGCTCAAGTCCCTCAAAGTGGGGTTTGAACCCATGACCCAGTCTACAGGAGACCTTTACCAGCACAGCCTGCCATCCACGCTGACCCCTGCTCCTGTCCCCATGCACAGCCCCCTTCTTTCAGCCGGGGCAAGGCTAGAGGACAACCTGCCACCAAAGCTACGGAAGATGAATGCTGACCGCTAAAACCCAGGCAGTCCTGGACAACATGTGGACACTGATGTCTAACCACAGGCACACGGAAAAAGAGTCAGATATGTATTTTACCTTTGCAGGCTTTGATTTAAGAAAGGAAACCTAAACAAGAGGTTTACTGACAATTTATTAATTAGTTTTTTGTTTTCTTGAAACACAACCTTTACTGGAATTACTGTGATTTTGTGCTTAATAGCAGAGGCTATACCATTATCAATTTATGCTTTGGTACAAACAAACAACAAAAAACAGCAAACTTTGTGCTTAAAGCAAACTTGATTATTCTGCAAGAGTTGTGCACATATACACTAAATCTGTCGTTTAATGTATGCACCACTACACTTAGCTGTCAATCCTAGTTTTATCTAAATATAAATTATATTAAGATGATAATAAATGCTGTTTGATCTTTCTCTTCCTTGTGTTTTTATTGTGGTCACATCACAAAAAAGTTATTATTGCTTATAAAATAATTATAATTGTTAGTGCAACAATTTTGCCAGATATCAATAAGCAATCCAACAGTGCAATGCCATGTAGTTTTAAAAGGCTGTTGTTAATGTCCTAATTTTACCGCTTTGGCAAGCGACACTTTATGTAGGAACAATTCCATAACTCCTCAGTGCATTACATTCTCATAAGCTAGAGGCAGAGGATAATGAGATGCACTGCTGCTAAGACAGAAATATAAACAGTGTTTATTGGAGAATGGAGGGTGATTATAGCCAGACTGAGATGGAATGCTTTCACTGAGGCATCCTGTCTAACAAACACATCCAAACAATGCTGTGTACTACCTATATCCTACATTTGAAAACTTAAATTGACGTACTAACTTTGTTCCTCGGAAAAGCAGACGTGACAGTGTGCGATCTGGCGATGGCCTTAGCACTTGGTTAATGGAGTCTTATTGCTTTTGTCCAGGTGTGCACACACATAGAAATTTTTCTTTCAACTGTATTCAACAGAAATAGAAGATTTAAAGTTTAGACTAAACCTGTGTTCATGACTGGAGCTGTAATATCTTGGAAAACAATGGGAAAGTGCAAACTAAGATTAGTGCAACAGGAAGAAGAATCACAGGGTTTAATAAAATCCAGGTACAAATGCTGTACAGATGTAACTCAAGCAAATGAAAAATGTCACAATCAAATACAGTCAGCATTTCTCTTATTTTCAGAGGTTTAGAAATAACTGTTCAAACTAACAATTTAATTATCAGAATCGCTTTTAATACTTAGATTAAAAAAACCTTTGTACTCTTATGTCTAGAACGCATGGACATCACCAAATGCTATTTCCTTCCTTGACATGCTCTGCCAGGCCTTTACTGCAGCCACCTTCAGTCGCTGCTTGTTTGTCTTCAATTTTGTCTTCAGTAACTGAAAAGCTGCTCTATTGGGTTGAGATCATGTAATGGACTTGGCCGTTGAAGAAGATCACATTCCTTTGTCCTGAGACACTCTTGGGCCCATTAGCAGCCACATGCCTATGCCATAACATTGCATCCAACATGTCTGACAGATGTGGACATGATGTGGTGTCCTTCAAATGATTAGCTGATCCTTTCATTTTCTCTTCCCGTCATGCCTTTGCAAGTTCATCGTGATTTTATCTGTCCAAAGATATTTTTTTTCAGAACTGGGCAGGCTCTTTTAGATGTTTTGAGACAAAAATCTTATCTGGTCTTCTTGTTTTTTAGTGTAACCAGTGGTTTGCACCTTGTATTCACATTTATGAAGGCATCTCTTGATTGTAGACTTTGACTTTTCTGTCCTTCAGAGTGTCGTTGACTTGGCTAGATGTAGTGCAGATTTTTTTTCTTAAGGAAAGAATTCTGTGATCATCCACTTTAGTTTTTGGCCTTCAAGGTCCCTTGGTGTTGCTGGGCTGTCCAGTACACTCAGCTTGTTGTTTTGGCCACTCCTGAGGATTAAGCTATCTCTCCGATATGTTTATTTTGTTTTTTCAGCCTAATAAGGGCCTCCTTTACTTGCAGCATCTTTTTGGACCTCATATTGAGAGTTTCAGTGAACAGCTACCAAATGTGATTTCAGCACTTGGAATGGCCTCACCCGGCCATGAAACTGCTTTTCAGTCAATTGTCCTATTACTCTTAAGCCTCTAAAATGTGGAACTATGTATAAAAATGGATGCAGTTCCTGAACAGTTCATGAAATTCTTTTGTTAAAGCTGAAAGTCTGCACTAAAATCACATCATGACTGTTTGGTTTAAATCTCTTGTGGTGGTGTACAGATGCAAAATTACAAAAAAAAGATAACTAAGGTTATAGTGTACTTTTATGCTTATGCCACTTGTGGTTTGCCAATCATGCTGTGTGTGATTTGCCAAAAATAAATAGTAACAGGGTCATTACAAGACGGTGTAATTAGAATTAGAATTAGTTAGGCGAAAGCATGAAAGTTTGAAGAGAGTGACATACTGTTTTATGCATGGTAGCTATGGTTACTTATTGATTTTTATTACATGATCTACTGATTACATGATCGATAAAGCTGATGGAGTCATGATCTTTTTTATGTAATAGTCCATTACATATTAATAACCTCATACTGTATTCATGCATTCTTTAGCAGCTGTCAGCCACCCATTGTGCAATTATTACTGAAACTTGTAAAAGTCAAATTAACCAATCCAGTTTTCCACTTTTATGGATAATGGATACCATAAAAGTGTGAACAGAATAGAATATTGGGATCGATTTGTCAGGAAAGTGTGGTATTTTGTGAATTAAGCTTCTAAGTTTTCCCATGCCTTTCCATGTTATTCTGTGCCTCTCCACTCTTCCTCCAGAATCTAGGACTTTAATACCCAAGTGAAATGCAATATTTAATTTCATCTGAAAAGAGGAATTTGACCCATTGAACAACAGTCCAGTTGTTTTTCTCCTTAGCCCAGGTAAGATGCTTCTGACATTGTTTCTTGTTTGGGAATGACTTGATGTTAGAAATGTGACAGCCAGCACCACTTAAGAGACTGTCTGCCACAGCCATTTTTAAGACCAGATGTAAAAACCTTACTGCAGAGGCACTGACACCACTGCCACCTCCTCTGCTTATTTAAATTAACTGTTGGGCAGACTTTGGTGACGCTGTCCGCTGCCAGTTTTAGACAGTCAGTCCTGGTCCAAGGTGTTTTCTTACGGTTTGACACTCCACTGTAATGCCCCTAAAACTGATGTCTCCACAGGTTAAAAATAACAGGAACATGAATATTAATAATGAGACAAGGCATAGAGCGCCTCATTAGTAGCCCATCTCGCTGACTTCCCTACACTATCCTAAAATCTGCCTCTGTCATGATCAGCATGAAAATAAGGGGGTTCAAAAGTTCTAAATGACAAAAACATCGACGTCTTCTCTAAGAAAAAAGTATTTGTCAATCTTTTTAGATTTGTTTGGGGAATCTTTTGGTGTATAATAGAGTCATTTATAATCTACAGCAAGTCAGTTCTTTGTGTTGAGTTTTTCCAACTGTGAATGAATGGCTAGGCCATTCGTGGTGTCTAAAAGGGAAATGTGCCTGACTGAACCACCTTACCACACACATATACATATGCATGTTAAGACACACTGATACACAGCAAACAAATGCAGTGGCCGTCAATCAAAAATGAGCCCCTTGTTTTGCCCACAGTCACCACGGAAACACAGGAGCCTCTCTGTGCTGTAGCAGAGGGGGCTAAGCATACAGCGGAGGTGTATATGTGAGTGTGAGTAAGGAGATCATTGTATTTTTCACCGTATTCTCCTTCAGTGCTCTCCACTGCCCACTCTAAAATTCAAACAGAGTATTTCAGTTTTACTATAATGGAAAGAGAGGCAAGCCCATTACAAAATGCCAAAATGATTCCAAAGTGCTTTTTTAACAATTGACAGCCTTCTAAATCCATCTCCATTTTGTCTTAATTAATTTGCTTAATAAAGCCATTAGAGGCAGCTTTGTAAATACAGACCAGTTCCCTGGGATGTCCCTTCCCATGGGCCCCAATCAGTGATGCCATCATTAGATAAAGAATATGGCACCAGTTTTTCTGACTTTTTTTTATTTGCTAAGGATCAGAGTTTCTCCTTGGCCCTCTTACTTTGCTATTTGGGTTGACTGAATCAGGCAGAGTCAAGGGTCAGAGGCCATCTCTGTATCCACACTGCTATACAGAATGATTCTGCAACAGTCTTGGAAGTCTGTGATGTTTGATAAGTGACTGAAGGAATTATAACATGCACCTACAGAAAACCACTCACATTATGGCAAACATACTTTACTCTTCAAGGAAACCAATTACCAAAATGAATGGTTTTTGGAGTAACAAATTAACAGCATCAGAATATCATATGCATACACTATATAGACAATAGTATTTAATTTCAGGCGTTTCGTTCAGTCCCATTGCCAAATCAAGCAGTTACCCATGCAGGCTGCCTTTACAAACATTTGAAGACTAGGTCATTCTAAAGAGCTCACCAAATCAGAGCATGGTACTGTGATAGGATGCCACTGTTGCAACATGCCAGTTCATGACATTGTTGAAGAATTTAGGAACAACTGCAACTCAGCTACCACCTCTAGACTAAGTTACAGAGCAAGGGTCCCCAAATGCTGAGGCAGATGGAACGTAAAAGTCGCCAACACTCTGCGGTCTCGAAAATTGCAGAGTTCCAAACCTCCTCTGGCATTAACATCAGCACAAAAACTGTGTACCAGGAGCTTCATGGCATGGGTTTTCATGGGGGAGCTGCCACTGGACTCTGGAGCAGTGGAAACGTGTTCTGTGGAGTGACATTGTAGACAACTCTAGGCTTGAGGAAAGGTCCTTTTCTCTTTCAGCCTGACCGTGCCCCAGTACACAAAGCAAGGTCCATAAAGAAGGTTAAAAATGGAAGATCCCATTATTAAAGTACTTACTGTGATGAAATTTTCCACTTGCGCTCTAGACTGTATTTGAATCTTTTTAAAATCCAGCTACTATAGCATCTCCCAAGGTACAACAAGGATAATGAAGCCCATTCTCAACTTAAGCATCTTCCCCACAGCTTTTAACAGTAAAAACAAGTAGTAAAAACTCTGACAAAGAAATCCAATATACGTAATTTCTGATCTGCTCACTCTGTGTCCTACCATTCTTTTGAAGTAATGGTAAAAGGTTGTTTTAATAAACTACTTTTTTATTTAATGACAACATTCTAAGCCTCTGTTTGCTTAACATGCAACCCAGAGCATTAAGACAGTCTTTTAGGTTTAAATTAAAATGTTATTATTCTGTTAAACTTTTTTTTGTCAGCCTGAGTCCTCCCCTTTTTTTTGAATTAGATTTGCTTCCTTAAAAAATAATACTATCAATCACATTTCAATTATCAGTGCTATGCAGATGCTTCACAATTGTACATCTCTGCGTCATAAAATGAGAATCAGAAAGTTGATTCTTCTAATACAACCTAAGTCTTAGCAAACATTAAAACATTTAAATTTAAATTCTCATTTCAAGTCAGTCTTTAAAACATTTTTTAATGACTTTGACATACATCTTTATTGTCAGTCAGACTTCTCACTGAGAAAAAGACTAAGTGTTCATTTATATCGATCACTTACATTGTTAGAATTCTCATTTTACTGGATTACCTTATAATAAGACTTAAACAGCTTCAGAGTGATGCAGCCACAGTCAACTCAGATACTGAAAATGGATCATTTTACCACACTGCACCAGCTATGAGTAGCCTTCAGAATTAGCAAGTTCATATATTTGCTTATGCACCATTAAATAACTTCACTTCAGCCAGATCATTAAGGTCCTCCAGTTCTTTTATATGTGTATCTCCTAAGAGTATCAGTAAGACAATTCATTTTCTTCTGCTTATGCAATTCAGTGTTGCAGAGGGGGATTGGAACCCATCCCAGCTGTCATAGAGCAAAAGGTGAGGTACACCCTGGACAGGCCAGCAGTCTCTCACAGGGCTACACAGAGAGACACACGTTCATGTTCACATTCACGTCTACAGCCAATTTAAAATTGCTAATTAACCTAACCCCTTGCATGTCTTTGGACTGTGGGTAGGAAGCAGGAGTACCTAGAGAGAACATATAAACGAAAAACAGAAAGGCCCCAGTCAACCAGTGGATTGAATTGAATTGAATTGAATTGAACTGAATTGATGGTGCTAACCACTGCTCCATCATGCCACTCATAAGAAAGACCACCTTCTGTTTTGAAGAAATATGGAAAAAATGTTTGGTTTCAAAGAAATATGGAACTCTCTGCCTCTTGACATGAGAATGGTGAGCCATTTTAATATTTTAAAAGAAGGTTAATTAATTTTTAATCTGGCTTTTGATTTATAAACTAATGCTATAGCCTTATTTATGTATTTATTTATTTATTACATTTGGTTTTTTAAAATCTATTTATCACCTTTAAAACTGGATTGCTTCCTTATTGGTGTTACTTGTGTTACTTTGAGTGATGTTTCAGGCTTGCTGTATAAAACGTTTTGCAAATTGTTTGTATAACTGTATAAAAAATAAAGCATGGCTGATTTGTTTGTGTGTATGTATGCAGATCTGGAACATCTCATCAGCTGCAGTATGATTTATACCTCCTTGTCCATGTAGAGAAACCCTGTGGGAGTCAGAGGGAAAAAGATAGCAAATAACATCAGTGCACATCTTTCTGTGCAACATTTTAATATCATCTGGTCTGGTTTACAATAGAGATAACCACTGCTCAGATGCTTTGAAAATAATGAATGACTGATGCATTGATTTTTCCATGCATACATTACCATAATACTTGCCTATGGGCTGCGTGTGGGAAATGTGTAAATATTGGTTCTTAAAGCTAATGTTTGTGACTAGACTGCCAGAATGAACGGCTCTTCTTGGAGAAGATGAACATTCTCTGGGGACCTCCATCTCATTGCTCTGCCTAGCATAACCAGGCTAAAGATTGCTGGACCAATCAATACTCGTCTCCTTGTCGTAACCCTACCCATGACCTGCTAGGCAATCCGATGCTGGGAGGCTTGGAAAATCATTCAGCTCCTTGGGGAAAACTGATGAAGGGAGTGATTGGAAAATTGGAGGTCCATGTACAGCTGAAACAGAACTTTGATGCAAACCTACCACAATGACCTCATGTTCCCTCTCACAAGAAATCAATAGCTTTGAGCTCTGTCCATCACAGCAGCATGTATACACGAGACACCTTGACATAAATGCACTACTTTCTTCAAAGGCATGGTGTCCCAAACAGGATACAAGGTGATCTCTGACAGGTATGCAATTGTATTACACACTGCTTAAAAAAATTAAAGGAATGCTTTGAAAACATATCAGATCTTTCTGGGAAAAAACCCTGCTGGATATCTATACTGATATGTACTGGGCAATGTGCTAAGAATGAAAGGATGCCACATCATTCAATGGAATGGAATGAAAATGATCAACTTACAGAGGGCTGAATTCAAAAGACACTCTGAAAATCAAAGTGAAAAAATGATGCAACAGGCTAATCCATCTTGCTGAAATTTCATTGCAGCAATTCGTGAAAAATTTTGAAAAAGACAATAAACATATTGGCAAAAAAAAAAAAGAAACATAATGTCCCAGAGGTGTTCTGTTGCATTTAGTCCAGGTGAGCATGGGGGCTAGTTAATGGTATCAATTCATTCATCCTCCAGGAACTGCCTGCATACTCTTGCCGCATGAAGCCGGGTAATGTCATGCACCAGGAGGATCCCAGGACACTCTGCACTAGCATAGGGTCTGACAATGGGTCCAAGGATTACATCCCAATACCTAATGGCACTCAAGGTGCTGTTGCCTTGCTTGTAGAGGTCTGTGTGTCCCTCCATGGATATGCCTCCCCAGACCATGACTGTCCCACCATTAAACCAGTCTGAACGATGTTACAGGCAGCATGACATTCTCCACACCTTTTTACATCTATCACATGTGCTCAGGGTTAACTTGTTCTCATGACAAATACCAATCGAGCTCCACTGTGCCAGGCAGTGAGTCCAGGGCCCACTAGAGGATATCAGGTCCTCAGCCCACTCTCATGAAGTCTCCTTCTGATTGTTTTGTCAGAGACATTCACACCAGTGGCCTGCTTGAGGTCATTTTGTAGAGCCCTGGCAGTACTCATCCTGTTTCTCCTTACATGAAGGAGCAGATACCAGTCGTGCTAATGGGTTAAGGACCTTCTACGGCCCTTTCCGACTTTTCTACACTATCTGTCTTTTCTCCTGGAATTTCCTCCATGCTCTTGAGAATGTGCTGGGAGATACAGCAGAACTTCTGGCAATGGCACATATTGACGTGGCATCCTGGAGGAGTTAAACTACTTGTGCAACCTCTGTAGGGTCCAGGTATCACCTCATGCTACCAAGAGTGACACTGACCCTAGCCAAATGTAAAACTAATGAAGAAACCAGACAAGGAGGGAAAAAATATCAGTGGTCTCCACATGTAAAACCATTCCTGTTTTGGGGATCGTCTAATTTTTTACCTCTCTAGTGCACCTGTTGTTGATTTCATTAACACCAAAGTAGCTGAAACTGATTAACAACCCCCTCTGCTACTTAACTGACCAGATCAAAATCCCAGAAGTTTAAATAACTTGATGCTATGCTAAAAAGTGTTCCTTTAATTTTTTTGAGCAGTCCATAATCTAATTTTTCAAAATTACTGATCCTCTGATCCTAGTGTGTGTAATGAGTACAGAAAAAAAATAAGTCTGTTCTAGTAGTTAAAAATCAACGTGGCTGCAAAGCTGAGTATTCAGTTCAAATTATTTTCAATTGTATACCTGTCAGCTTCAGGGGATGTACTGCTTGCTGTTTTGATACTTTAACTGCTCAAATACTGGTTACCTGAAATCAACATAATGCTTTTAATAATGATACTTTTCCAACATTCATGTAGCTCAGCAAATATGCAAAAAATTTACAAAGTTTTAAGAAGAATCGAAGGCTTATATTTTATAAAATAGCGCTTCTGTGCATAATATTTGTAAGAGTGAAAGCTTAAGCACGTGTGGGATTTCAGTTCCAAAGCAAATGTTGGAGGCGTGTTGATTTATTAAAGTTCAAGCCTCCGGTGCCATAAAGTCATCATAAAACCACAATTAAGCTGCACACAATGAATGAAACCTAATGGCAATGTTAACCTTTCACACACAAATTCACACACAACCACACTGCTGTTTTTAGGCACGATCCCTGAGGACTAAATGAGTAATAATGAGATACTTGAAAATAAACGGTGTGTATAAGAGAGTCTGTGTGCCTAAAGCTAGACATTTAGTTTCTGTTCATTTGTCAAAGCATCAAATGGCACACACACGCATCTCCTTTCAGAAGTAATTCCATGCACTGTTACACCATAATTACATTACACAAAACTCTCTCTGGCATTCATAAATGAAAACCCAGGAACTTAAACCTGTGAACACAAGAAATGGCTCTTCTCCATTCTCCATTTATCTATTTACTCCCTATTTTGTCCTCATCGTTTTATTTCTTTTTTGGTTGCTTTCTGCTTTTTTATAGCTACTTTCTCCTGGCTACATTGTGCCTGATAAGCACTTTTCCTCCCTAGACAAATCATTTTTCTGAGGCTACCTCTTCTGTGAAATTGTACTTGTCACATACAGGCGTGCACTTTGACGAAATATGATCTCAAGAATTCTAACACACGCACATACACACACATCTTGACATCAGAGGCTCGTTGCAAATAGATTGAACACCTCCTCTCCCCTTGTTTCTCACTTTTCAATTCCTCACTTCACAGACTTCAGCAAAAAGCAGGAGAACTTTTCTGAGACATTATTTGAAATCCATCTTCAGACACTGAAAAGTCTCTTACTTTTTAATCACACTGTGGCGGAGGACTTTTAATCATGCTCTTCCTGCAACGTACTGTAATGTACTGGGTATATGTGAAGGGGAGGGGAGTGAAGAAAGAAGTGCGACACTGATGTGGGCTTTGAGTGAAAGCCAAGAGAATAAAAAGAGACCCCTATCATTACATGCAGCCGTTCTGTCGTTCCATTAGAAAGAACAAAATGACCCCATCACCCTGTCTTTCCTACAGAGACATAATTGGGTTTTCAGGGGAAAATTTCTTTGGACTTAAATTGCATTTGTTCTGTCTCCTCCTAGCTCTGCCCTGCTCAGCCCACCCTTGGAAGATAGAGTCCTTGAGGGCTCCATGGGACATAATAATCCCTGTTGTCATACAATAATGGTCAATGCTGCATAACTGCTTCACTGCATGGAAAATAATAACATTAATGCTGTGGTGATGGGTGTCATCAGCTTATATATGAGGCCAATTTCTTGGGATGTTACTGCTATGAGGCTCTGAAATTATTAAGAAAGTACTGGATGACCCACAGGCCATTTGGATTGTCTGATTGCTTTTTTCCCCTCTGGCAATACCTGACACATAGTTGTGCTTAATCACCACAATTAAAATAATGGAAGGAATTATTCACACAAAGAGGAAGGTAATTGTTAGCACTGCTGGATCAAACTGCTTTAAGGCTTTGTGCTACAGACCTTACTGATACATTAGGGTTTGCATTAGTCATACTGTACTTAGTATTTCTTGCTGGTATAGTTACATATACTGTGGAAGAAACGGGTTATCAAAAAACAAACAAACATGAAATGACAAAGAAGGAAAGTCTGTTTGAAGTTAATTTACTTTAGAAATCACCGTCAGTGCCTTACAAAATGTTGTTGAGTTTTGTTTAGGGTTAGACACAAAAAGAGTTGGTTAAACTTGACACTGCCTTTTCTGGACAAAAGGTGACATGAAAAACCCGACCAAACAAAGAGTGAAAACTAGAGTAGAGAGTACGGAAAATGGCATCCTAGGTGTACAGAAATAAATGTTGTCTTTAAAATGACTTGTGCAACTCCCACCATCTCCTACCTCTTCAGTCAGGCTTAATTGCTCTCTTAAACTGGAGCCACATTTCAAGTCCGTGAATACAAATTAATAGAGGACCCTCCAAAAGTATTGGAACAGAAGTCATAAATATTCGGTTGCATATCCTTTGCTCACAATAACTGTATCAAGCTTACAACCCATAGACTCCACCAGATTTTTTTGCTTCCTTAATGGTTATGTCTTTCTAGAATTTTACCACAGCATCTTTTAGTTATTGTCTGTTTTGAAGGGTTTTTTCCATCAGTTCTCTCTTCAGGGGATGAAATGTATGTTCAGTTGGGTTAAGATCTGGTGATTGACTTAACCAGTCCAAAACCTTCAATTTTTCCCCAATAAAGTCCTTTGTTGAGGTGTCACTGTGTTTTGGATCATTGTCTTGTTACATAATAAAGTTCCTTTTGACTAGTTTGGACACATTTCTACATAAATTGGCATACAGTGTGTTTCTATGGGTTTTTTAAATTAATTTTGCTACTACCATCTTAAGTTTCATCATCAATATAATGATTAACCCTCTGGAGTCAGCAGACATGCTGGAATGCCCTGTGGTGTAGTGGTTTGCACATTTGCCTTACAAGCAAAAGGTCCCTGGTTTAATCCCAGGTGGGGACACAAGCCCCTCTCACTATGGAGGGTTCCATCAGGAAGGGCATCTGGTGTAAAACCTCTGCCAAATTACCCATGTGATTAATCCTCTGTGGTGACCTCCTGGGGAGAATACAAGGGAGCAGCCGAAAGTACTTTCTTATTTCTCATAATCAGGCCCAATTAAAATCTACAGATTTGTTCATAGTTTTCTGCAGTGATCCAGGTGGGAAATCTGCAGAATTCTGTAGTGTTTTTTTACTTGTTACATTAATTATTGTTTCCTGTGAAAATATGTTGAGAAAATAATTTTCTCAACATTACAGAAGTCTGAAGTAAATATCAGTTTACTTAAGCTTTTGAAAAGATCAGGGCAGCCTTTTCACACTGACCAAAGTCACAGCAGCGTACTGCAGTGACAGAGAGGTGGAAATGGCAAACATTTCCACCTCTCTGTGACAACATGCACCGCTTCAAGCTCTGCAGAAAATCTCTGGAATTCTGCAGTTGCAGGTTTCATGTGGGCATGATCATAATGAAAGAAAACTATCTAATGAAAGCTTTTCCAAAAAAAAAAATAGTCACTGCATTTTTTTCTTTTTTGTTGAAATCATACACTATCTCTGGGACTTTTAGATCACGAGGTCAAATTCTGAAACTACATAGATTCTGTCATGCCCCACTTTGGAAGCTGCAGAATGTTTGCATCCCACACTACACAAAAATGCACATCCCAGACCCCAAAATGTTATCAATCACTAACAATAAAAAAGAATCCACATTGAATTTTACTTAAATGAAGGTGCATATTATCAAAGCAACAGTCTGTCCCCATAGTGTAGTGGTTTACACATTCGCCTTAAAAGCAAAGGGTCCAGGTGGGGGACACAAGCCCCTCTCACCATGGAGAGTTGGGTCAGGAGGGCCTCAGGCGTAAAACTTCTGCCGAATTACCCTTGTGGATTAATCCGCTGTGGCGACACCTTGGGGAGAACACAAGGAAGCAGCTGAAGGTACATTATCAACACAACAGCATCAGCCCTGGTTTGCAACTGGGAGGAGACGCAAGCCCGGTCTTGGGGGTCAAAAGCCAGTGTGCTCCCAGTGCTGATCCAAAGCTCTGATAAAGGGGAGGGTGGCATCAGGAAGGACATCCTGTGTAAAATCTGTGCAAAATCACATCTGCTGTGGTGACCTTTTCTTACCCACAGTAAGAACGAGAAGAAACTCTACCTTTGTTGTATAACCAGTGTCCATAGCCTGTTCCACAAATGTTAATACCCTGAACAAAAACAATTATATTTTTTAGCATAATTTCCAGGTAAGGTATACAGTTAAAATACTTCATCATAGTTTTGGGTTCTTTTTCATTAAGGCCTTTTATTTAGCTTAATGGTAACTGCTCTGGCTTAGTCCATGCAACCTGCTGTTTGTCACATTTGGTGATGAAACAATGGCATTTATTGTCTGTGAAGTTTCCTGTGAGTGGTGGATTCTGTAGAGATCCTTGTCATTTTCTCAGATTTGTGTAGGGAAATCGCTTCATTGAAACTTTTTTCTTCTGCAATTTTCCTCTACGCTGTTTTCAGTAATTCACAGCATTGTCCCTCAGTATTCATCCAAGCCACAATTCTTGCACAGAAATTAGCCCAGTTGGCCTGCTGCTGGATGTTGAGTCACTGGAAGGTGTATTTCTTTGCAGAGAAAAACAAAGCAAGTGCTTAGTCATCTGTCCTGCTATCAAGAGTCAGGGTATCTGCAGATAGTGAGGCGAACTCAAAAATTCCCAAAATATGCAACATCTTCCGCTTTCTCAAATTTCAGTCATTAAATGAACAATATGTTCTGTGTTGGTCACCTTTGAACCTGTATGTGGAAAAGATACTGGCTAATTTGTATGTGTGTTTATCACCCTCCCTGCTGAAAAATCCTTGAATTTATTTTTTCTCCCCAAGATAAAATATTTAAATTTTTCATTTCAGTGGAGGTAACAGCATCAGTTCTATGATCTTTAGCCCAGCATTTTTTAAGAAACACAAATGTCAAGAATAGATGATGCGTAACGCCTAATTTTGCTCTCTCACAATGTTGGAGAAGCACTCCTGGATCCAGATCTTTATTGACTCCAAAAGTGACAAAAGTTACTTTTTGCATAATCCTGCTAATAAACAAATGAACAAACCATACCAAAAACATAACCTCCTTGGCGGAGGTAACAATGATAGTTTCACACAAAATCTCATGAAAGCAAGTTTTTTTAGGGCATGATTGTGCAGGGTGAAGGCAACAGATGCTGCTTCTAATGTATAGGAATTATATAATCTATTAAGGTTCTTTTATATATACACAAACTGGACACTTCAGTAGGTATACCTGTACAACTGCTCAGTAATTCGAATATCGAATTGGCTAGAGACATGGCAGCAACTCAGTGTATTTAGGCATGCAGACATGGTCAAGACAAGCTGCTTAATTTCAAACTGAGCATCAGAATGGGGAAGAAAAATAATTTAAGTGACCTTTAATGTGGCATGATTGTTGGTTGTCTGGTCTGCAATTTTCCTACACAAATATTTCTGGGGCTTACAGAGAAAGTTCTGAAAAACGGAGAAATAATCACCCACAGTTCTGTGGGTGAAATTGCATTTTTGATACTAGGTCAGAGAAGAATGGCCAGTCTCCTTTGAGTTGACAGGAAGGCAACAGTAACACGAATAATCACCCGTTACTACCAAGGTATGCAGAAGAGTATCTCTGAATGTACAGCTTGTCGAACCTTGAAGCAGATGGGCTACAGTGGCAGAAGACCCCAGAAAGAACAGGAAACTGAGGCTACAATTTTCCACCAGAATTGAACAACAGAAGACTGGAAAAAACATTGCCTGGTCTGAGTCCTGAATGCCACTATGACATTCAGATGGTGGGGTCAGAATTTGACATAAACAACGTGAACGCATGGATCCGTGCTGCCTTATATCCACAGTTCAGGCTGGTGATGCTGGTGGTGTAATGGTGTGAGGGATATTTTCTTTTCTTTTCTTTTCTTTTCTTTTCTTTTCTTAGTACCAGTTAAACACCACATTGTTGCTGACCTCGTCCATCGCTTTATGACCACAGTGTACCCATCTTCTGATGGCTGCTTCACAGTCACCAGATCTCAATCCAACAGAGCACCTTTGGTATGTGATGGAATGGGAGACTGGCATCATGAATGTGCAGCAAAATCAAATCTTGCAGCAACTGTGTGATGCTCTAATGTCAATATGGACCAAAACCTCTGAGGAATGCTTCCAGTGGCTTGTTGAATCTATGCCATGAAGAGTTAAGAATTAAGGGAAACGGGGGTCCAGTCCAGTGCTAGCAAGGTATACCTAATAAACTGGCCGGTGAGTGTATGTTTATAATAAGTAATAGGTACAATTAGAAGTGAACAATCAAACATGTTCATTATGTCAAATCAAAATGGAGGAACACAGAGGATGTACTTAATTCATTTGAATATTGGCGTGGACCCCCAGCAGGAAGATGTCATTTTATCAAATCTCTATCCTAGAATGCAGTTAATAGCTATGTGTCTTTTATTTATGTGCTGATCCTGCTTGTATTCAATTATGGTGATTCCAAACAAAGATATATCATACTATCTCTATATATCATCATATCGAATGTTGGATATGTGATCCAACATTCGATACAATGAAAGTAATTTTTTCGTCTTTGTGGATACACTCCACCCCCCAGCACCACTCTTTTTATAGGATTGTTTCCACAACAGTTGTGACACCCTACAGCTTGTATCACTAAAGCTGTGGGAGCCTGTGCATTTCTATATTGGAAAATGCCGAGTCAGGGCTAATACGGCAACCAAACTGAGTAATACACAAAAATGCAGAGAGGTGGATGCCGTATTTACTACGCAGGGAGATGACAGGATAGTGAGTCATGCTGCTATTACGCAGCTGCTTTTTAACATTCAGTTATACAAAAGGGCTTAGCTGGATGCTAAGTTTTTCTTCTTCCTGCACAGTTTGTATTTGAGAAAGTCTGGTTTTGCAAGAAGTCCCATAAAAAATTGTTGGGTTCCTTTTCAGAACCAAAGGAAAAAAGAATATAATGAGAAGTTTATCTTATAAGCACGGGAATCATTGAAATTAAACATTTCTGATGATCGTTAACAGTTCTAATGTTTTGAAAGCGTTTCCAAAAGCGTCAAAACTCCCTGTAAAAAAATAAATAAATAAATAAAATCTGTGTGTGTTGCAACTATCCATCCATTTCTTCTAGTTATGTAGAGGCCAGCCAGTGAAAACACATTATTTTTCCATAATAACAAGGTTTCACAAATGTGTTCACAGTAGATTTTTTATTATGTTTATATAATATTAATGCTGACTCTTGGTTTAAAAAATAATTCATTTAATTCTTTTGTACTACCCCTCCATAGTTAACTAAAATTACAATTTAAAAAGTAAGAGCTGGTGTGAAAAGATAATAATAAAATGTACCTTCGTCTGCTCACTTGTATTCTCCCCAAGGGGGTCGTCACAGTCGATTAATCCACATCCGTAATTTGGCAGAGGTTTTACGCCTGATGCCCTTACTGATGCATGGTGAGAGGGACTTGCACCTCCACCTGGAATCAAACTAAGGACCTTATGCTTGTAAGGTGAATGTGTAAACCACGACACTATGGGGACATTTATGAAAAATGGTAATATAGATTCAAAAAATATCAGAATTTTCTACTGTTCTGGATTTTGTCACAGTGGGTAAAATTTGCTCTCTGTAGAGTAGTGGTTTGCATGTTCACCTGGCAAGAAAAAAGTCCCTGGTTGGAGTCAAAGTGGGGACACTGGCCCCTCCCAACACAAGAGGGTTACAATAGGAAGGGCATCCAGTGTAAAAGCTGTGCAGAATTACCATTGCGAATTCATCCCTTTGGTGACCCCTTGGGGAATACAAGGGTGCAGCTGAAGGTGCTTTAGGTCATCTCAAACTGCCTGAAGAGACTTTGGTGCACGTGTTTACTGAGACCTGGGATGTCTGCATAAGAGCAGCCTTAAAAAAAGGTTTATATTGTAATATACAGAACATTTTCACAGGAACATGAAACACTATATACACCCTTACTGCTTCCACAGGAACTAATAGTAGGTAAGTAGCAGCCAGGAGTTCCTAATCAGAAGCACTCTGTAAAAGTAGAAGTTTTGGCAGTTGGCTGATCTGGAGCATTCAGGTATGTGTTACCACAATGCCACAAGTGGAGGTCCCAGCAAATTTCCTCTAAGTTCAGATTGTGCAATGCTCAGAGAAAGTGCAAAACACCCAGGAGCTCAGACTTCATGGTTAGAAGATTAAGTGTTAAAGTTCATCACAGTACAATAAGAAAACGACTGAAAAAGTATGTCTTGTTTAGAAGGGTTGCCATGAAAAAAGGCACCTTTCTCTAAAAAGAACATGGCAGGATGGCGTAGGTTTAAAAATGTGCATCTAAACAAACCACAAGACTTCTGGAGCAATGTACTTTGGACATATGAGACCAAAGTGGAGCTCTTTATTGCACAGCGTCACATTTGGCAAAAAACAAACAGCATATCAGCACAAACTACGCATACCAAATGTCAAGAGTTGATGATTTGGTCTTGTTTTGCAGCCACAGGATCTGGGCACCTTGCAGCCATTGAGTCAACCATGAAATCCTCTGGATACCAAAGAATATTAGAGTCAAACATGAGACCATCTCTCCGACAGCTAAAGCTTGGCCCAAACTGGGTCATGCAACAGGACAATGATCCCAAGCACATCATCAGATCTACCACAGAATGGAAAAAAAACCCAAATGAATCATGGAGATGCAATGGCCCAGTCAAAGTCCAGACTTCAACCTGACTGAAATGCTGCAACATGACCTTAATAGAGCTGTGCATAAAAGAAAGCCTGCGAACCTCAATGAAATGAAGCAACGTTGTAAAGAAGAGTGGGCCAGATGTGACAGGTTGATAAAGTTAAACATAAAATGATTACTTCAGGTTGTTGCTGCTGAAGGTGACACTGAAATAGGCACTCCCTCTCTGAAAAAGAATTGAAACTTAACTACAAAGAAAAGAAACATTTAGATTAAACTTTTAAAATATTTAGAAAATCCCCAGAAATCACACATGACATTACATTGATCTGAGATGTCATAATTACATTTCATGATTGATATTTAATTTCTAATTTCATCAGAATCAGAATACTTTATTAATCCCAGGGAGGGAACTGCATTCATTAAATGGGATAAAAACAATGTATGTGTGTGGCTAATTTTCCAATCTTGAGTGCATTTTCCCCACTGAGCACTGTGTGTCTACCAAATGGGAAAAAAGACATGCATGGATGCAAAACATCTGGCAAAGTCAGTCACACATTTCTTAACACACTAAGCATAAAAATAATCAAATCTGAACCCAGCTTGAAAATTTTCTTCAACAAAAAATGCCAGGACCTGGTGGGAGAAA
>VUQH01069104.1:0-22974 GCA_015106775.1 Etroplus canarensis
GGTATTTTGTATTTTTGCTCATAGTGCTTTCTCTCTCCCATAGTTACCCGCTTGGTTATCACGCTGCACTGTCGGCCAATACTCACCTCTATCTGGTCGCTGGTCCTCTGCAACCTGTTTACTCTATCTCCATCGGGGCACCCCTCCTGCCTGCCTCCCTGCCACAGCTATTGGATCTAGCACGTTCCGGAACCCCTCTGGATCTTGACTCACCTGGACCGGGCTGTCCTCCTCCCTCGTCGTCTCCCCCCCTGCAACGTGTAAGCCATCCAACAACGCTGTTTAGCCACTTACCGTGAATCACTGGATTTCCATTGACTCCCTGTCTCTTCTCGTTATAGTGACTCTGTATACCTCCACCCTGGCCACGGTCCCCGCCTCCCCCGGATCCGTTCAAGGACTTTCGTATCTAGTCACAGCTCATAATTCAAGTCTCACAGTACTCGCACTACAGTGAATAAAGCATGGTTTTCACGTCAGTTCTGCCTCCGTCTGTGTCTGCATTTGGGTCCACACACCTGGTCTGGCCTTGCGGCCGCAACACATACAGTATTAGAGAGAAAACCCCAACAATCAGATAGTCTCCTCTAAGTACACACTTGGCGACTGCGGGAAGGAAGAACTCTCTTTTAACAGGAAGAGAACTCCAGCAGAACCAGCTGCAGGGAGGGGCAGCCATCTGCCTCTGCAAGTTCTTTAATTTGCATTAGAGCCTATGTTTAGTGTTTATGTGTTTTATTTCCTGTTTTGATTTCTTTACTATTTTAATAAAGTGTTTCATTACTTGGAGCTGACTGGACCTTTGAGTTCCATTCGTACATTAAGGTTTTCCTTAGCAATGAGTACCAGCCCTCCACTCCTCAATATTGGTCACTTTTAATTTTTGTCTACTGTTTCCTTTTTTTCCTTCCCTTCTGTGTTGTCAAGCATTGATTTTCTGTGTTTACACTTCATTCATGTTTAGTATTTTTATGTTCATGCTTACTCTTTTCAGAAGACATGAACGTAAAACCCAACCCAAACCCTATAAATCGGGGTTTAGTTTTATTGTGATCACCAGTGATGACTCAGACCTCAGAGAGTTAATAAACACAGACTTTTTGTTAAGAAAAGGTTGAACTATTTTCTTACTTTTGGACTGTTCAGTTAGTCTAAACATTAGTTATTGATCCGTGTCAGAATAAATATTTTCTTCATTTCCTGATTGCCAAGACTTGGGAGAACAATTTAATAAGGACAAAGTTTCGTAGGGTTAGAGTTAATTAGGCTCAGGGTTGGGGTCGTCACCAATAATCTAAGACCTCAGAGGGTTATTAATCAAGTTGCCAGGAATTTCCCTAATCCTGGGTATGCTAAGCTTGGTTCGTAGTACCCAGCCCAGATTTACCCACTGCAATTATAATTTAAAATCTAAATTGCGGTTCAGCCAAAAATGGTACTCACTCAGAAGCAAACTCAGGATTCCATGGGATTGTAATGTACAAACACTTTAGGGATGTAATAAATGAACATTTGTCTGATACATTCTTCTTAATGAACTTATGAGAGCACCACATAAACATGCACCTTACAGTACTACACCAAGAAGACACAAGCTCGTACCAAGCTCACTTGCGTCTAGTCAGTGACAGGCCATAAATCAGTGTTTGTCTGTTTAGATGCGTGACATTTCGATGCTCTTTAGAAGGCAGCGGGAGAGTTGAGAAGAGCAGGGGAATATGGCCGGGGAGGAGTGAAGGAGCTCTGAGAGGCATTTATCCAGATGCTGACAATAAGAGCCATCTTGTCAGTGCAACTCAGATGTCTTGCACACAAATATCCCCTTCCACCGTGTGGAAACACTTAACACAGACGATCAATGCCTTTAGCGTTCAGAGGTTCATCAATAATAGGCGGCCCCCTCTGTGTTCAGATGAGATTTGGCGTGTCAGGTGTTTGATTAGCTAGGCTGCACTGCTGAGCTGTGTCAGATGCAGCACTGCCAGAGCAAAAGCTTCCTGTTAATACTGGCTGCTTTGCTCTTTGTTACAAAATGAACCTCACAGTGTGAAAACCTCAACTTATTCCTATACTGGAGCCTCTGTCAGTAAAACACAGATGAAAGCACATACCATTTCAAATTATAAAATATTATTATATTGGAGGTTGAGTACTGCATTTTACAGCAAGTCATCTGTATGTATCTATCAGTGGTCACTGAAATAGCTTCATGTTTTTATATAAATATATAAAACTAAGCATTATCTGTCAGGTATATGGCTCTTTAGTTTTTAACCCTCACACACCAGGTCTCCAGTGACCTGTTTAGGAGTAGGGTTAGGATTAGGTTAACATCTACCCATATATATGGAAGGTGAGTGACACCCTGGGCAGGCCACCGGTCCGTCACAGGGTTAGCACCTAACCCTGCCCTTAAGTAGTTCAATCATTACACAGTACATGAAAGTCGTATATGTCTAGATTTGACCAAATGCATCAAAATTAATTTCAACAGGATAACAATGGGCCCATGTAACCAGGCAACCCAAGAGCTTTAACAGTTAAAAGAGGTCAGCAAGTCTCGACTGGCTGAGTCTCTGACCTTCGGTGAATTCCACTTGCAGTGACAATCCTGCAACAAGGAAAAGCTAAGGGTTTCTGCAATGAAAGTCTGTGAGAGAGCATCAAGGCACAGAAAACCACTGACTGTGTCCTGTTTGGACATGTGTGGGTTTTTTCCAATCCCAGTTAAGTTTTGACTTCACTGGCCATACCTGCTTGCTCTTGAATTTCAATTCAATTCAGTTTTATTTCACAAAAGTCACCCCAAGGTGCTTCATACTGTAAGGTAAAGACCCCATAGTATTAGAGAGAAACCCTAACAATCAGACCACCACCTACGAGCAGCACTTGGTGACTGTGGGAAGGAAGAACTACCTTTTAACAGGAAGAGCCCTCCGGCAGAACCAGGCTCAGGGAGGGGCGGCCATCTGCCTCGACCGGTTGAAGGTGAGGGGAAACAGAAGAGAGAAAGAAGAGCAAAGAGAGACGCAGACTATGGGAGAGAGAAGACAACATTTAATGACATGCAGCATTGAAACCAAAATCAACATGGCATTTCACCGAGCAAGTTGTGTGGGCAAATTAAGGCCATCCGTCTTGAGGTTTAAGTCGAGTCCAGTATCATTAAATCTGGATAAAGTTGGTAGAAGGCTGGCAACTTATGCTACTCAACCAACCTCCTCCAGAGCAGGTTTACACCAGTGACCCCTGTTTCCACCCATGGGACCTGTGTGGAGATAGTGGAGGACTGCAAATACCATGGTGTTCACATTGACAATAAACTGGACTTCATTAAACACACAGAAGCCAGCTACAAAAAGAGTCAGAGCCATCTCTGTTGTCTGAGACGACTCAGGTCCTTCAATATCTGCAGGACGCTGCTCAGGACATTTTATGAGTCTGTGGTAGCCAGTCAGAGGGGCTTGTTTGTACACAGTTGTAATAGCCAATAATAGCATTTTCATCAGAGAAAGGAAAAATAACTTTGAATACTATATTAAAGGCTGTTGCAGTAATTGAACTTATATATCATGTGATTTTTACATCTTTTGTTTCTATATTAGGTTTTATTTTAGTGATGTGGTCATATTGCTTTACATGGTATCACTTTTTGCTGTGACTATCATATGAAGCTGTATGAAACTAGATAACCTCAGCGGAGCCACACTAAGATGACCTGCCTTTGTGGTAACGTTATACCTTACATGTTTCTCCCTCAAATCCAACCACTGAATCGTCCAGTCTGAGCCAGCATGTGTGCACGACAACCACACTATCATCAACTCCACTGGGAGATGACAGCAGCATTACTGAGTTCACTGGAGCCAAGTTTTCTTAGGGCGACACTCTACCACGTTATACCACTTAACATGTAAAACATCACATCCTGGCTTCAGAAACCAGTAGAGGAAGAAAGTCTCTCATCCTTTCTGGCAGATGAGCTCTGTAAGATGTGGCTGAAGGGCTGTATTTTATACAAAACATTAGCCAACCCTAACCATATAGTGGTTTAAAAATCAGAAAATAACACGAGTTACATATCTTGTTACCTTTTAGACTGGGCCAGGTTGGATTGTTTAAGGGGGAGACAGATACGTCAGTAAGGCTGTAAGGACATTAGCGTTAGAACTGCGCTGATGTGCACGTGTATGCTACATAATAAAGCTGGTGCTGAGGTTGCCCTAGTTTGAACTGAAATCAAGTCAGTTTTATCTAAATAGTGCAAATTCACATGAACAGTCACCTCATAGCACTTTATATTCTGCATACCAGGAGATGACTGTCTCTTGCTGCGTGCACGACTATTAGGCAAGTGAGTATTTTGACCGTATGGTCAGTTTTATGCATACTTTCCAACTCCAAGCCGTATAAACTTGAACACCGACTGGATTTAAACATACGAAGAGATGTGCATTCGTGTAATCATAATCAGAATACTTTATTAATCCCCAGGGGGAAATTGCTTAATAAACGGAGCTTCCATATCAGGCTGCACGCAGGTTGGCGCAGGCGCACTAAAAGATGAGTAATGAGGGAGTGTAGAGAAGAGTGTAGAGAAGGTCACATTATTATGCATTTTAGGTGCATCCTGAAATTTCACCCACAAGCCAAACATGCTTAACTTTTTGTGAGTAGTGTATGTATATAAACTGTTTCAAAATATTGTTTTATTTTGTTTTTCATTTCACCACACCAATTTGGACCATTTTTTGTAGGTTGATTACATAAAATAAATTTAAAATTTTAAATAAAATATTAATCTAGCTTCCAGGTTGTAACACAAATAATAGGAACAAGGTGGGTGAACAGTTTTGCAAGCCACTGTACACTTAGGCATAGAAAATGCATATATTTAGCTACCTTTAGCTAGCTAGTGTACTTCACAGGTAATTATATCTTTCTACAGACAGATAGCTACCTATCTACATAGTCAGATAAATGAACTCAGAGTATACCCATTAAGCTGGTACACCTCCCTTATTTGGCGTTTCATTCAAAGTCCGGAAAACACGGGTATATCTGATAATATTACCAATGTGTAGGGTCTGCAGGCTGTACTTGTCAAGGGGGCCTGTAGGCCAGTACCAGAACTGGACTCAAGTGCAGGATGAAGTGCAGAGGCAGAATAGTGGAACTAAAGAGACTTTATTTACAAATGGCACAGTGAAAACAAGGAGGGACTGAACCTAGAACCTTAGCGTGGCGTGATATACAATATAATGCTTGGTGGGGGTGACGAGGTGCTCGCGGAGCGCACTAGAGGGAAGAGAGAGAGAAGAGTGTTAGTGGGTGCACGGGTTGGGCCAGAGGTTATGATGGATACTGAGATGAGGTGGCTTACTTGGGCAGGAGGAGGCTGAGGCTCGGAGGGGGAGGCAGAGGTCCGAGTGGGTGGCAGAGGAATGTTTGGAGATCCGACCTGAGCTTTCCAGGTCCCTGCGTGGGGGGTGGTGATGGCAGGAGGGCAGGCTGGTAGCGCGGTTGGTGATACTCCTTGGAGTGTGGCTGAGAACCCTGAGAGGGTTGTGTCCAGAATCCAAAAGGTGGACCTTAGTGGTGATGTTGTGGCATAGCGGGCTGGCAGGGCTAGGAGAGAAGGTGACAAGGTAAGCGTACAAGAACTCGGATCTTGAGCTAGAGTTAGAGCCTGTTACCAACTTAGGTGGGTTGACGAACTGGCGGCGAGGCGGCAGTGAAGGTGGTCATAAATACCCTCCACTGATTGCCCAGAATAACCTCAGGTGCGCTGCCCGGTTGAGAGGATGGTAGGCCTGCCCCTAGGTGGATACAGGAGGCAGGGATCCACACCAGCCACTCCCAGCAGCTCACACGAACCATGACACCCCAGTCTGCAAACGAGCCCAAATCATCACCCCTAAATAACACACTTGACAGGTGGTATGAGGCTATTCTGTTGGTATGTTGTGTTTGGTTTTCTCCAAATGTGGCTCTGTGAATTAAGGCCACTTTGATCTCCTCTGCCCCAAAGAGTTTGTTCCAGAAGTCTTGTGGTTGGTTCATTTACAGTAGAGGGTGCAAAGCTGAGCTGTTCTGCCACGTTCTTTTTAGAGAGAAGATGCTTTCTCATGGCAACCCTTCCAAACAGCTTTTCTAACTGAACTGTCATGAACTATAACATTTAACATGCTAACTCATTTGCTGGGATGACCAGCCCTGGTAAGTACAGGTATGTGGCATTGTCTCTTAATTCCTCTTAATTCCTATGGAAGCAGAAAAGATGGAGTTAGTTTTTTATATAACTGCAGATGTTATGATGTTAAAGATATTTAGCTGACCGGTAGACTAATCAGAGTTTTAGGGTGGCGCTGTATCAGCAAAGTTACCTCGTTTGCTTTCTCTAAGCATGCATGTACATTATATGCACAAAAGTATTGTTCCACACCTCTTATCATCAAAATCAGGTGTTTCATCCAGTCTCATTGCCACAGGTGTAGAAAATTAAGCACTAAGTCATGCAGTGGAAGTGTTTAGGAACTATATCAACTCAGCCATGAAGTGGCACATCACCAAGCACAATGCCAAGCGTCAAGCAGAGTGGTGTAAATCATCACCGCTGGACTCTTGAGCAGTGGAAATGTGTTCTGTGACGTAATGAATCTTCCTTTCGTATTGGTCAGTCTGATGAATGAGTCAGAGTTTGGTGAATACCAGGAGTGCATTACCTGTCCGACTGCACCGTGCCAATTGTAGAGTTTGGTGGAGGAAAAATAATTTTGAGGAGTTGCTTTTCTGGAGTTGACCTGGGCTCATTAGTTCCAGTAAAAGAAAATCTTAATGCTTCAGCTTACCAAGATATTTTGCACAATTATATATGCTTCCAGCTTTGTGGGAACAAAGCATGACTGTACCCCAGTGCGCAAAGCAAGCTCCATAAAGGCACGGTTGAATGAGTTTGGCCTGCATAGAGCCCTGACCTCAACCCCATCCAGCACCTTTAGAATGAACAAGAACGGAGATTGTGAGCGAGGCCCTTTCATTGAGCATCAGTGTCTGACCTCACAAATGCTCTACTGGGATGACTGGGCAAAAATTCCCACAGACGCACTCTGAAATCTTGCAGAAAGCCTTCCCAGAAGAGTGGAAGCTTTTACAGTGGAAAAAGGTGGAACCAATGCCATATTAATACATATGGATTCAGAATGGGATGTCATTAACGCTCCTGTGGGTGTAGTGTGTAGGTGACCCAAAACTTTTGTTCATATGACGTACATGCATGCTGAGACCACTGTAGCCCGTTTGTGATCAAATGTCATCATCTCCTGAGTGTGTAAATGAATAGTTGAATACATAACATCACAACACTGATAAATAAATGACTGAAATCAGCAGCAGCAGAACAGCATGTGAGTATATCATGCAGACAGCAGTACTGTAAACCTTAACACATTGTTTTAAATGTTAAATATCAGTAGAAAGTAACACCTGAAGTAAACTTTAATTCAGTATTATTGCCATTGTTCACAACTGCAGTCATCTCAAGGCATTTGCGATCAGCGGCTGAAATAAATCATGAAGATTCGTGGTAACAGTTTTAAACCCCTTTAACTAAATTATAATGTTTAAAAAGATTAAAAATAATATGACATGCCTACTTAATGAGTTTGTAATTGGCTGCTTCAATCATCTCTCACTGGGGCTGCCTTGCCTGTGGTCTGTCAGCAGTTCCTGTTGCACTGACAGCGAGTGGAAAAGAGCCGGCTCAGGATGGGGATGCTTCATCCAGCAGTTCTTATGTAGCATAAATCATCTATTAAGCTATATAATGATTTTCCTCAGTGGAAAAAAAAAAGTATCCAACACATTCATCCCTGCTGTGTTTTTCCTCCTCTTTCTACAGCTTTCATTTCCTCCTGTCTTGTCTTAGGTACATGCATATAATCACTCTATCCACACCTATCTTCATCATCTTATACATCCTTGTGCATTTTCACTGTTATGTAATTGTGGTTAAAACCCACACATATCCCTGCGTGTATATTGATTGGATTCACTTCGTTATATAGTTTTTAGGGGTGCTGCGTTTGAGCGCGGCTGGCTTATTGTAAATTTCCGGTTCGTGTCGTGCAGAATTACAACGAGAAGTCACTTGTTGTTGTATTTTTTTTATTGCCATGCATGCTCTCTGTTTTGATGTAACGTTTGATGGATGGCAATTCTTGGCAAACTATGAAGCAGAGATATTTCCAGCACACATGGGAGATCATGCTGGCTGCATTTACAGTCATGCTGTCTCGCTGCCTCTTTAAATATGACCTTTGTCTTAGCGTGGAGCATCATCGCGGCGTGAGTCAAAGTCAGCTAGACAAACGAGCTGCTGTAAGGATGGATGAGTGACAGGAATACAAAGAGGAAAGACAACACGGGGGTTAGAGAGAAATGATCTCCATCCGCACACGTACACACATACGAATGCACATGAAGATGGGGGTGAGGAGAAGCTCGTGCAGCAGATGGTTGCAAAGCCCCCATGATGGCTGTTAGAATGACGAGACGCCGGAATGTCATCATTCGTCGCAGCACGGGTTGCTGATACGTCAGAAAGGCTGTATGCTAAAAAGCACCTAGAATTTCATTTTTTTTCAGGATGTTTGGAAGTCAGTCCACTGTTTTCTCACAGTCCCACCCACTCCATGTTTGGGTGGGTTTCAGCCTCTGCTCTAAGTAGAGGATATATTTGGACGTGGTCAGCAACAGTTCGTAGGCAGGCTGTGGTTAAATTACGTTCAGTTGGTACTAAGGGGCCCAGAGTGTGCCAAGAGAATATTCCCCACACCTTATATCACCACCCGCCAGAACTATCGATGCAAGGCTTTCATGTTGGTAGCACCAAACTCTGGCCCTAGCATCTGAATGTTTCCACAGAATTTGAGACCAGAATCAGATCAGACGACGTTTTCTCCAATCTTCTGTTGTGTAATTTAGGCCAGCCCATGCTAACTGTAGCCTCACTTACCTGTTCTTACTTGCAGGAGTAACACCACATGTGGTCTTCTGCCGCTTCAAGGTTCAACATGTCATTCAGAGATGCTCTTCTGCATACCTTTGTTGTAGTGGGAGATTATTTGAGTTACTTCCTGTCAGCTCGAAGCAGTCTGGCCTTTGTCCTGTGACTTCTGGCATCAACAAGGAATTTTCACCTGGAGAACTGTCGCTCACTTTCTCTTTTTGAACCATTCTCTGTAAACCCTAGAAATACTTGTGTGGGAGAGTCCCAGGAAACACCAACTTCTGAAATAATCTGACTAGCCTGTCCGGCACCAACAATCATGCCGCATTTAAAGTCACTTAAATCGCCTTTTTTCCCATTCTGGTGTAACTTCAGCAGGTGACCATGTCTTCATTCCAAAATGCATTGAATTTCTGCAATATGATTGGCTAATTAGAAATTTGCCTCAATGAGCAGTTGAACAGAGGTACCTGTTGAAGAGGCCGGTGAAAAAAGTTAATGTCCAAAAATCGACTGCACATGAAAGAGAAACACAGGCTCCTTCCTAAATGAGAACCTTTATCCTTCAGGAACCCACCCCCCTGGGATTAATGAAGGATTCTGATTCTTTTTACTGACCACCAGGGGGAAGTCTATGGGAAAATGACCATTTTTCTCCTTCTACATATAACCTCAATAAACACTTTCCTATTATATTTATGTCAGTGTCAGAGCTTCAAAACTTATAACATAATAATTTTATTTCAATGGTGATATAAAAAAGAGTATATTATAAATAGTTCCACTGACTGGATGTTTTAGGAGATGCAGAAAGATCCAGAATAGCCAGCAATGGGGTTCTTGAGATGGTATTGTTGGCTGGATACTGGGTCAACATCATCATTGCCTCTGTTGCCACAGAAGATGGTTTAGCATGACTTCCACTGACCATTGTTCCCTGACTTTTCTTTTCACCAACAAATCAAAGTCAAAATCAACGTACGCTACCGCTCATCAGTAGGGATCACTTGGAAATTCTCTTGTTTTCTATGGAAACACACATAAAATTAGTCTGAATGGGAAATATGGCAAATGAGCAGGACATGCTAACATTGTCAGAGTTAGAAATAATGATTTTGAGGGAAATGATGAACGTGTTCTTCCGATTTTGCCCTCATCAAAAACAACAACAACAAAAAAAACACCTTTTACAGCAGTTACAGCCTGGCAGACCTCAGGCATTCCGGATGTCAGTTTTTCAAGGCAATCTTAGGAGATTTCTCGCCATTCTTGATGGAGCATCTTTCACAAGATGCGTTGGCTTGATGGAGTCTTCCTCCATACCATACAGTCAAGCTGCTCCCACAACAGCACAATAGGGTTCAGATCTGGAGACTTTGCTGGCCACTCCATTACAGTCAGAACTCTGGCTGACTGTTTATTCTTTAAATATTGCTGAAAAATTTAAGAGGTGTGTTTTGGGTCATTATCCTTTTGTAGGATGAAATTTGCCCCAATCAAGTACAGTCCACAGGGTATGGTATGACATTGCAAAATCATGTGAACTCTTTCCTTCCTCAAGGTCCCCACCTCTCTGCACAAATCTCCTATTTTATCACCTCCTAAGCACCCCCAGACCATGATGCTGCCTCCACCATGCTCGACTGATGGTTTTAAGCAGTGTTCTCGCATCTTTTCATTTGTTCTGCGTCTCACAAATGTTCTTCTGTTTGATCCGAAGACCTCAAGCACCTTCTTCCAGTCTTTCAGCGTCCAATGTCTTAGTTACTCTAATGACCCTGTGAGTTCTCATCTAGAAAAATCTCGACAAATGTTGGGCTGATTTGGTAACTTATTTATCCACAGGATTTCAACCTGTGTCCCAAAACCGTACTTAAGAATTGTACTGAAGTCTAATCGTGATGGTAGACCATTCATTCAGCTAGCATCCACACAAGAAAGTAATGACAGTTAAGAAGAGGATGAGAACAGTGAATAAAAAACAGGACAAAACAAAGTTTTCTTATTTTTGCACAAGGTTTTTTTTTTTTCTGAGTAGTGCAAGGACACAGTCTGAGACAATGCAGCCTTCAGATGTTATCATTTTATCATTGTGCCCACTGATGATGGAAATAAGTGAGAGTTTGGAAACAAACAAAAAACTACCTGGCAATCAAGCAGTTTGGTTCTGACTGTCTTACTTTCTGTGTATAGCAGTTTAATATCAAGTCTTAGCTGTTTGGATGGAATGGCTGCCTGGTCAGTGTGTAAGCACCCGGCTCTTTGGCAATGCTGTTTTCAGAATTTGAATTACTATGCTTGGATGAAGTCCTCAAACCTGAATAGTCAGTCCAAATTGTTTAGCTCTAAATCTGGGAGCAATTCAGTGTCATCATAAATGAAAACAAGCAAAACAGACACGTTAGCTGGAGTGCTTAGAAAACATGTCGGTGTGGAAAAGTGGATAAAAGCCAGCTTGAATCAGAGAAGCCTTGTGTGGGAGCTGGAAAATCCTTTTTTCTTTTGGTTGCAAAGCCAGATTGTGTTCCTCATTTAACCAGATTCTATAGTTGACCTTGCTTTTCTTTATTTAGTGTGATTGCCCTTTATTACCTTTATTTAAGGCCAAATGAACAGTATGCTCCTTTTAACAACCTGTTTCTCGTGAATTTCTTTTCTTTCTTTTGTGTTGGACTTTTTGCCAGCAGAACAATCAAAGTTCGTCAGTTGTTTGTTGATAGTTCTAACAACCAACTGTTCAATTACAGTCCTTCACATGGTCAGAGTTCTCCCTAGCACAGTGCTATTGCTGCAAGTTTAAAGGCAGTCAGCAGCAGGCTTTCATATGATACGGGCAATTACGAGATAGACAGAACAGCTGGTATGCCGGGTTATTCCTCTAAACCAACTCAAACTGCTTTAGTTCAGCAGAGAGCGGAGCTCTGCGCTGTGAGTGGAACGATATGGCCCTGCACACTTCAGTGAACTCAACGGCCCGCTGCCATTTCATTAGACATGGTGAGTTAGAAAGGCTCTGGATGTATTCATTTCTTAGAGGAAAAATCAGCTCTTCCTCAGGTCAGCAGTAGTACTGATATATACTGCTTCTTTCTTTGCACACCTTTCTTAGAATCATTGTCACATTATGGACTATAACACCTTTAATTTGTATTGCTATGTGAATATTGCACACAACAGTGGTTGCTAATTGGTAAGTGGTGACAGCAACAGCAAAAGCAAACACAGCAATCTGACAGTCCTATGGGTTATAGCTGATCTAAAACACCATTACTGAACATGTTACATCTTGAAACGGCATACTTGGGTTTGGCTTAACTTATCTGAGTGTTTCTTAACTGGGTTTAGTGACTTAATGAAGTCTTTCCATTACTGAAATTGAAAATGCTGATTACTTAACTTTAGAGGTGCTTTTAGGCACACGCTGAATGATGCTACAGGCAGCATAACGTTCTCCCTTACACATCTGTCTCATGTGCTCTGGGTGAACCTGCTGTCATCTGTGAAAAGCACTGGGTGCCAGTGGCTGACCTGTCAATTCTGGTATTCTGTGGCAAATGCCAATCAAGCCCCATGGTGGTGAGCAGTGAGCACAGGGTCCACGTCGAGCCCTCAGGCCACCCTCACGAAGTCTGTTTCTGACTGTTTGGTCAGAAAAATTCACACCAGTGGCCTGCTGGAGGTCAGTTTGTAGGGCTCTGGCAGCGCTCATCCTGTTCCTCTTTGCACAAAGGAACAGATGCCGGTCCTGCTGATGGGGTAAGGACCTTCTACAGCCCTGCCCAGCTGTCCTAGAGTAACTGCCTGTCTCCTGGAATCTCCTCCATGCTCTTGAGACTATGCTAGGAGACAGCGAACCTTCTGGCAATGGCACGTATTGATGTGCCATCCTGGAGGGGTTGGACTACCTGTGCAATATCTGTTTGGTCCAGGTATGGCCTCATACTACCAGGAGTGACACTGACATTAGCAAAATACAAAACTAGTGAAAAAACAGTCAGAAAAGATGAGGAGTGAAAAATGTCAGTGTCTTTCACCTATAAAACCTTTCCTGTTTTGGGGGTCGTTTCACTGCTGCCCTAAAGCAGCTGAAACTGATTAACAACGCTCAATATCCCAACGCTCAATAATTGACTTGCTGCTCTGATCGTGGGCGGCTGTGGCTCAGGAGATAGAGTGGGTCACCTTTCAACACAAAGGTTGGTGGTTCGATCCCTGACTTCTCCAGTCTCCATGTCGAAGTGTCCTTGGGCAAGACACTGAACCCCAAATTGTTCCCGATGCATCCACCGGAGTGTGAATGTGTGTGTGTGTGAGAGGTAAAATGTGCCTAAGGCTTAGAATAAAGTGCTCTATAAATGTGTGTGTGAATGGGTGAATGAGGCTTGTAGTAAAATGCGCTTTGAGTGCTCAGTTTGAGAAGAAAAGCGCTATACTGTATAAGTACCAGTCCTTTTACCATTTATCATTAAAAAGTGTTCCTTTCATTTTTTAGAGCCATGTACCTTTGATAGTACTGATATAACTGAAATATATCTTAAGTATCAGTTCTGGTGACATCCTTAATAATTTAATTAACTTCCTAGAATCACCTGATTCCCATTAATCCGGTGATTTTAGGAGTTGGGTTCACATTCAGCCTGTTACATGGAATTTTTTAAAAATCTATGGCCTATCTAAAGGGAACACTTAGAAGAACTGTACGGCTCATGTAAGACAGTTTGAAGATAACACTTTGTAGTTTCTGAAAGTATACTTGTTTAGCACATGGCTAAAAATGTAAACAAACCTTAACTATCGTCCAAAGTGGTCTGCTTGTGCCCTGGTGGATTCTGAAAGAATAAACCAGATTAGCCACCACTTTATTTTGAGATAAAAAGTGAGCCCACTTTAGAGCCCATCTGTGTTCATAGATGCATCCCGTTTATTTCTGTAAAAGTTGCTGATTGGGCACATATGCACTGAAAAACCCTCCCACTCCCGCTGAATACCCTTTCCAGTACACACAGCGCTTTGTTCTATGCCTTTAAGCAAGTTTAACTATCACACACACACTCGGATGGATGCATCAGGAGCAGTTTGGGGTTGGGTGTCTTGCCCAAGGAAACTTCAGCATGTAGACTGGAGAAGCCAGGGATCAAACTAGCAAGCTTCCTGTTGGAAGACGACCCTCACTACGTCCCGAGCCACAGCCGCCCCGACTACCTGGGCAGCAAAAATACTGTAGACTGTCAGACTATAACAGTGCTTGAAGTCAGATTGTTATATTTAAGGAGTGTAAATTGTATCATGTTTTATTTTTAATAATAAACACTATTTTTTATGTTTATTTTTCTTCTTTACCTTCTTTAGGTTATGTTCTCAGTTTGAATAATTTCGGTTTTTCTCCCTAGCATGGTAGACCTATTCAGAAATTACAACGTAATACCTCAAACAGACTTCTGCAGCACGTTCACAGATCGAGCCTGGTCGATGCGCTTTGTCTGACTTATTTAGCAATGCACTATAGCGGTGGTACAGATTGCAAATTATTTCTTTGTTTTTTATTTATTTTGCAGTAACATTATTGTTTACATGACATCCCACGCATTCTGGTGAATGCAATAAGTCAGAACCTCTTGAGGGAATTTTACTACTTATAGGACAAATGTCTACTTAGACTGATGGTCACTGCAACATCAAAAATGTTTTGGCCATAACTCAAAAATTCATCAGCTTATAATTATGAAATTTCACACAAATGTCCAATACGATAAAAATAACAAAGTGACCCTATTATATGACAAAGAAGTCTTAAGTCAGCTTCATTGCGACAACATAATGTTCTGCGAAATAATGTTTTTGGACAATATTCAGTGCAAAAGAAGGGGAGGTTATGACCATGTTGCACATTTGAATACATACTGAATTCATGATACTGATGTCTAATTCCAACCTGTTCAATTCCTGGTGCGTACACCATTCAGGCATGACATTATGACCACCGACAGGTGAAGTGAATAACGCCGAATACTTCTTCACCATGGCAGCTGTTAGTGGGTGGGATATGTTAGGCAACAAGTGAACAATTTGTCCTTCAAGTTGTCTTAGAAGCAGGAAAAATAGGCAAGTGTAAGGATTTGAGCGAGTTTGACAAGAGCCAAATTGTGACGGCTAGACGACTGGGTCAGAGCACCTCCAAAACTGCAGCTCCTGTGGGCTGTTCGCGGTCTGCAGTGGTCAGTGTATATAGTGGTCTGAGGAAGGAACAGTGGTGACCCGGTGGAGTCCACGCCTCGATGGCTCAGTGCTGTTTTGGCAGCAAAAGGTTGGACCAACTCATTATTAGGTCATATTGTTATGCCTGATCAGTCTTTATTGTGTCTGGGCAACTTGACTCCATCCATCCATCTGTCTTTCCATCCGTCAGTCCGTCCGTCCACAGCACATTCAACAGAACATAAAACCAAAAGGAATGATTCTGATTTTCCTTTGAACCTGAGCTCTCGACCGTGCTCAGTGGAACATAACTACATAAACATTTAATCAGTCAGTGTGTGTTCGCTGGTGAGTTTTAGAGATGCTGATAGGTGTTTTTTTAAGTTGCTAGATAGAGCTAGAACTAGACCTGCTTGATGTAAAGCTCATCAGCTGCTGGTTCCAGTTTCATGTTTACCATACAGTCATGTGAGCGATGTAACGCACCTCACCCAACTCTAGGCATGTTGCCTTTTTATGAATTCAAAGCTGTACTTAATTACCTTAACCTTAAAATAAGCCTTGAAGCTCAAGCTTGAGTCAATTGATAATGAAGCTCCTGTGTCTCTTTTTTTTTTCCTCCAACCTTTGAAGCCTCCCCCACCGACACCAAATATCTGCAGCTGCTAAGAAATGTCCCATTCTTCAATGCAATTTCCCTGTGGGGAATAATGAAGTTTTTTTTCCTGATTATAATATGTATGTAAAACTGGCTGCTGGCACAGAGGTAAAGTTTTTATGGAAACCAGGATTCTGCATATTGAAGTCACATGTGAAGAGAAACCTGAACTCATCATCATAAATGACTGACTTTAGGTATCAAGACCTGGGGAAAATGAGAAAATGTCTGTGAGACTTTGATATTTTGGAAAAAAAAAAAAAAAAAAATATATATATATATATATTTTGGACAAAAAAAACTTTGCTGTCAGGTTTACAGAGTCTTAAAGAAACTTCTTATTAACCAGGCTTGTGCAAGCCCGATGATTGACGGGGGTGAACGTTTTCAATATTTTGGGGTCATTGCATCAGTCTGAACATTCCCTACAGCACGCTGATCTTTAATTTGGCCTGGGACAACCACTTTGGATGCTTAAATAGTTCAATAGAGATTTCAGTGGAGCTAACGTCTTGCTCCCAGCTTGGAAGTGACTGTTATCTCAGGATAATCCTTCCTCGATCTTATTGTTTGTGTGTTTGGAGGGGGTGTTTCTGCTTAATTGGATAGCACGGATTTAAGGATGAAAAGAAAACTGTAAAAAAAAAAAGATATGTAACCTAGTTGGATTTGAACTCATTGCTGTTTCAGGACATTGAGTAAATGGTTTGTATGGTAGTTTAGGGCTGTGCACATGGCCATTCAGCTGATCCCAGGATTACATCTAGTTTGTCTGTTGCAGCAGTGGATTTGGACAGAGCGGTGATATCTCATGCAGATTAGAGTTTTTTTTTTTATCATACTAGAGGCAATGCTCTAGGGCTAGGCTCTCAGTGACTCTACCACTCTGGTCAAGACTAATGTCAGAAATATTGGTATAAATATTCATATTTCTTTACAAAAAACAATAAATTTGAGCTTCTGATTATCAGGTCAATAAGTCATTATTTAATATTTTATATGGCACTTTGAGAACTATTCACTATCCATCCATGCATCCATGCATCCATTTTCCTAACCAGTTATCCAATTAAGGTTCCCAGGGTTGCTGGAGCCTACAGCATGCTAGCCAAATAGGCTAGCATGTTATCCTGCTAAACAAAGTTGGTGAAAATGGTAAACATTGCAAGTATGAAGCATTTTATAATAGAACTAACTAAAACTTTATTTTTGAGGTTGTTGTCAGTGATAGGGATCTTTCCAGCAATTTATTTCAGCAGTACTTAGCAGCTCACACTGAAGTTGCTGCTTTATTTAGCTCACCGGCAATTCTTGTTGTGCCAGTATTTTGCCAGGAACATTGGAAATGAGTGCAATGATTTACTGAAGCATGCAAAAAGGAATGGACATACAGAACATACGGGAAAAACTGTTTGTATAAATAAGAAGTGCTTGAAACTCAATATTTAGTACTTTCTTAGGCAAGCTTTCTTTAAGTAGGCTTCAGGAATAGTTCTCCAGGCTTCTTGAAGGACATTCCAAAGCTCTTCTTTGGATGTTGCCTTTTGTTCCACTCTCTGTCAAGACCTCACACTGCTTCCATAATGTTGAGGCCCGGGCTCTGGAGAGGCCAGTCTATGACTGATAGTGTTCCATCTTAAGTTTTTCTATCCAGACAGAGTTTTACTCTGTGTGTTTAGGATCATGGTCATGCTAAAAAATTAAGCAGTTGGCAGTCTTTCCAGATGTTTCCCAGATGGTCTTGAATGCTGGATGAAATCTGACGGTGCCTTTGACTGTCAGACCCCAAGGTGTTGCCACACATTAGTCCCCATTGGTAATTTGACAGAGGTTTTACGCTGGATGCCCTTCCTGACGCAAACCTCCATGGTGAGAGGGCCTTGTGACCCCACCTGGAATCGAGCCATTGACCTTCCGCTTATAAGATACACTTTTATTTTTACGATTTCATAAATTTTGACAAAATCCTCAACACTACTGCTTAAAATGTAGTTCAGAACCATGACAGAGCCTCTACCATGTTTTAGATATGGCTTTAGATGTTCTTGGTTGTGTATTTCTCTTGCGTGTTCCTCAAACTCAGATCCTCTACCAGAGACCTGAGAGTTTGAGGGTTCTGCGTGGTATCTTAGCTGTTTCTAGGCCTACACTCTTCTCGACTGAGACCTCTGATGTTGTGCCTGGAATCTGCTGTAGCCACTCATCCAGTTTAGAAGTTAGAGCTTCTAATGTTCCTATTACCACTGGGACAACTTTGGACTTTACCATCCACATCTGCTCCAGTTATTCCTTCAGCCCCTGGTATTTCTTGATCTTCTCGTGCTCCGTCCTGAAGTTGCGTTCAGCTGGAATTGCTACATCTGTTACCCCTGTGGTCTTCTGCTTCATGTCGACCACTACTATGTCTGGTTGGTTAGCAGCAGCCTGTGTGTGTCTGGAACTTGAAGTCCCATAGAATCTTAATCCTACTGTTCTTAACCATGTTTGGAGGTGTCTCTCAGTGAGACTTGGGAACTTCTAATTCATGTGTGGCATAGATGTTCCTGTGCACTAACCCAGCCACTTGGTTGAGCCTCTCAGTGTACGCTGTCCCAGTTTATATCACACATCCAGCTACTATATGCTGGACTGTTTCTGGGACGCCATTACACAGTCTGCAGCTTCGGTGCTGTCAGCTGTGGTACAGTAGACTCCTGCCTCTATGAATCTGGTGCTTGGGGCTTGTCCGTGTGCTGCCATGATCAGAGCCTGTGTGTTGTCCTTTAGACTGGCCTTTTCTAGATACTGGTAAGATTTCTTGATGTCCACCACTTCCTTTAACTGTCGATGATGGAGGGGCTTGGTCTTCCACGATACTTTGTCCTCCTGTCCCTCCTTACTGTCCACTTCTATATCAGCTCATCTCATGGGAACCTTCTTCCTGATGTGTTCATGGATGCTCCTTGCTTCATTCTGAATTGTGCTTCTGACATTTACAAATCCTCACCCTTCCTCTTTTCATTGCTCAGAGTATGGGGGTGCTGGACTTCAGGTAGAAACCTCTGTGCATTGTCAGAAGATTTTGTGGGATTTTTAGGTGAATTGGTGTTTCTAAATTGGCCATTGTTACATAATGGGCTTAAAGTGTATAAAAAATGCACTATATGAATAATGTATGTATAGTTAATTGTGGCTTTAGTAGTAAATAAAGACTCAAATAGCCCCAGCTTGGGCGGGTCGCAAACATACTCAAAACACCTTTGAGGTAGCTTCCTGTATAGTTGGGGTCTTCAGGAGCACATTTGGCCATTTGGCCATGATAGACTTAGGGACTGAATATAATACAACTATGCCAACGTAGCTGCTAACAGCATCAAATAGTATCAAATAATGTGTCTGCAGTTGACCTGCTTGCTTGTAGATATCTCAGATAAGTTGTTTAGGTCTTTTAATTGTATTCATTCAGCTCCTGTGTGTGCTTTCTTATTTGCAACTGTAATAAGTTTAATGTGATTCATCCCTGCATATCGCCTGAGCTCAGCTGTGCCATGTATAGTAGCTAATTAGTATTTACGTCTGTGATAGGATTTCATTATCACCCATTGTGTCCCTGCATTCAGCATCGGCAGTAGTTCCACCACTGGTAAACAAGCTTGACACTGTGCAGTAATTTCTGAGCCCCATTCTGATTTCAGAAGGGAAATATTGAGCATATCAACTCTGAAAAGTCTTCTTGTTCAACAGCATGGCCTTGGGTGACTGGCTGGTTGCAGCCATTGCAGACTCAGATTGCTTTGAGCAATGTGCATTAATTTGATTTGCAGACGAGAGGTAATTTCATAAAAACACTAAAAACAATGCTTAAAATCTGAACGCATGCTTACATACATATGAATAGAGCGTCCCCTGATAGTGTGACACTCAATTTTGTCCAACTTTGTTGACCCCTGGCACAGACAGCAGTAAAAATGTGAAAATTTTAATTATCTCCACAAAAGAGTATTTATATTTCAGGAAATGTGCAACATAGACTGACCAACAAGATCTTGGCGTAGGTTGGGTGCTTGCTGGGTCCATAGGCCGCAGGTTTCCACACAAGGTTCATAAGGAGTCCAAAAGAGTCCAGAACTGTTTCTCAGAGGCCACAGATTTGCATTGGAGTGGGTCAGGTTGAACTTTCAAGCAAGTGCAGGCAGACATATGGTGAGCATACACCAGGTAACATAGGGTAACTAACAATCCAGCCTTAAATACAGAACAAATGGCATTAACCAACAAGTGTGCTAGGCATGCTCTGCCCATATCACATGCACTCCTGAAAGCCAAGCAGAGTTAGTCACACCCGACCAACCCAGATAGGGCACAGAAAAATAGGGAGGTAAGGGAGAGAGAAAGGTAGAGGCAGGTCAGCACCTGAAGGCAAGAGAACCACGACACGAACTCTGTGTTCCCACTGCAGGCAGAAGTTGCCCAAATCCGATTTTTTTGCCCATATGTGACACAGATCTGATTTGTCTGACAGTCTGAACAGCGCAGATCCGATGTTTTTCAAATCAAATTCAGGCCACTTCAGTATGTGGTCCTCAATCAGATGCACATAAAAAAAAAAAAATCAGAATTACATGCAATGGGACCAAAGTGTAACTCTGAACTATAAGAATATGTTATTATTGGCTTTTAAAAATTGCTTTCCCCAGTTCAGTCATTTAGAGGCCAACAAAGCCGAACTGGCCAAAGGACTGATGAGCTAATGCCATGATGAAAAGTCTGTCCATCTGTCCGTCCATCTGCAGTTTACAAGAATCGGTACTCCTCCCACAGTACTGGTCAGATTGTAATAAATTTACACACGGTGATCACCAAGTGGGTGTTCACCCAACTTATGCTCATTGTCATTTTACAAGCACGTTTCTATTTTCACAGTAATCACTGACCTTGATAGTAATCAGAAAATGACTGTGTGTCTCTCTGCCACCTATACATAGACGTCACCATCGGGCTTATTTGTGGCATAGTAATCTCTTAAGCTAGGTTAGGGCCAGTTATGACCTGGCTGTTGAACTGGTCTGCAAGCCCTCTTGACTTCTCAACAGTTCAGGCTGGTGGTGGTGGTGGTGTAATTGTGTAGGGAATATATTCTTGGCACACTTTGGGCCGCTTAGTTCATCATCATTTAAACGCCACAGTCACAAAGCTCAATCTCAAACTGGTTTCCGGAACATGACAATAAGTTCACTGTATTTACATGGCATCCACAGTCACCAGATCTCAATCCAGTAAGCACTTCTGGGATGTGGTGAAATGGGAAATTTGCAGTTCTTAAAGCAAAAGGGGGTCCAACCTAGTACTAACAAGCTGTAAGTGTGTATGCCTTTGTGCTTACGTGGTTGCCTGTCTCTAAACTGCTAAATGATGTGATTGGCAAACCACTAAATCATAATATCAGGCAAGTCAGAGCTCTGAATTGTATATTTTGACTCACTCATATTCAAGTATAATGTGCAAATTGTGCGAATCGGAAATAGATCCCTGACCCCTGACTTATCCATCAGTGTGAAACCATCTCTACCCAGGATTGTAGGGTTAGCACGTGACCCGTATCACCCTTATAGAGCTGCCGACAGCAGTCTGTAAAGACTCCAGTTGAATAGTGCAGCTTAGCTATTCCTCAACAGTCCTCATAAGCAGCCACAACACCCACACTCCACTCCCACCCACTTTATATCTTCTTAAGAACATGAGATTACTGCATGACATACAGGACCCTGAACTCTCACAAGACAATGTTATTTTTGAAAGTCTATCTCTGTAAGTCGTGTCAGATGTGAAACAGAGTGTGAGGTGAGAAAAAGAAGCAGAAGACTTGATCCAGCATCAAAGAAATGCTGAGAAATATGAGTGATTAAAACCTTTTTTGAGCATGGAGATTTTCTACCCCTGTTGGGATTGTTTTTTATAGCTTAGACCTGTCATTTTGTGATTTCTTTTTATCTGATTATTTGTCCACATAAACAGTGTGTTTTATGGTTAATTTTTTTTCCAGTGTAATGTTACTAAATTTCAGGGTAATATTATAGCTGATGAAAAGACCAAAACCAACATTGAAATGACCCTTCTCCTGATATAAGGGGTTGTTGTTCAACAAACGTGTTCTCTTGTTCCATTTTATTTCTGTCTATTCACTTTACCATAAAGACAATATTGTGAAGATGAATGTGGGTGGAAGGGGTTTTTGAAGCTGCCCAACCACCTGTCAAGCCTTTATGATACCTTTAAGTATAAGTGCACAACAAAAGAAGTACAGCATTTGATCCAGTTTTCTTCCATCTCAGATCAAAAGAGTTATTTTTACTGTCAACTGTAAGGAGGAAAATATGGAATATGCTCTCTGTATCCAAGCTTATTTTGGGCTATAGCTTTAGTGATATTTAAAAAATGGACTGAACCCTTTATACTGTAAATAGTATTGTCTACCTTTGGGCTACCTATTGCTACATTTTGGACTTTCTTGCATATAGGATTTATATAGTTTTATCTTCTTTTTATCTGTATTTCTATCTTTCATATTTATATTCATATATATTTAATAGACTGTCTGTAATGTAAACAATTTCCCCCCCTGGGATTAATAAAGTATTCTGATTCTGAGTCTGATTAATCTCTCAACATGTTAAGTGGTATTTTTGATTTTGATTTTCTGTGACACCAGCTCTCTGTATATTGTCCTTCACTATATCCATGTATTTTCTCTGTGGTCTTCCTCTTCTCCTCCTGCCTGGCAGCTCCATCTTCAACATCCTTTGTCCAATATATCCACTATCCCTCCTCTGAACATGTCCAAACCATCTCAGCCTTGCCTCTCTGACTTTGTCTCCAAGCTTCTCAGCCCGAGCTGTCCCTCTGATGTACTCATTTCAAATCCTGTCAATCCTGGTCACTCCCAATGCAAACTTCAACATCTTCATCTCTGCCACCTCCAGCGCTGTCCGATGCTTTGGATGGTTAACCCTAGGTATTGAAACTCATCCACCTTCACCACCTGTACTTCCTTGGATCTTCACTGTTCCACCTGCCTCCCTCTCATTTATGCACATGTACTCTGTCTTGCTTCTACTGACTTTCATTCCTCTTC